>JAQFJA010000023.1:15961625-15977414 GCA_029874485.1 Naso brachycentron
ACTGTATGCTGAGCTTGTCTAAATCTCGATAATATGTTTAACTAATTGCAGTGCTTGAGTTTTCAGACTCTCCCCTCATAGCGGGACTGTGAACATTAGTGTGATGTTGTGAGCAGAGTTTGCACTTTTGCAGCAACTTGATGTGTGCTGCCATCTGCTGGTGATTTTACTTCACCTCGGTTTGAGCCAAAACCAATTTGCCTTGGTAGAAACCGAGTGCACATGCAATGGGATTTTAAACGTGCTCTCACTGCCCACTTAACATATATTTAAATGCTTGAACGTTTTAAATTTTAGCTGCTAATTTCACTTGTGCCCATACTCAACCTGTATACAAGCTTATCTGATCTTGGGCTCACAATACCACATCCGGAGGCACAAACACATGCAATCTTACACACATGAAGAAATGGACATGTACCAGCAAACCCCCTGCACACATAGCAAAGACCACCCAGAGATCACCTTACTGTGGTGCACAAACAAATAAAAGAAAATTGCAGAATGCATGACGCTGTTGACTATGTACTTCGCATAGCTCTGTATTTTCGCCTGCAGCAATTATTTACAAGTGTTTACTCAACAACCTGAAGTATTGTTTCAGCAAAGAGACACGTGTTTACACCCAATCACAGGCACTGGGCTCATGAATGTTAGGATACACAGTATGAGACCCTTTCTCTCACCATGCTATTTTTAGTAGACACCAATGCCTTCCGGCAAAAATCGCATGAATATGGATAGTGTGCTCGGCTGTACAGAGTGGTTTGCAGCAAGAGAGCAATGATTCAAACAGACATCCCGAGCGTACTCTGTGTGTTCAATAAATACTGGACCAGTGCTGGAATATCAGAAGGCTTTCAAGGAGTAAGAAAACCTAAGGATTACTGGACCGTAAGCATGTGTTTTTTAAAGGAGGAGACGTGTTTAAACATGAAGTGTAGAAACCAGGATTTATTTAAAGCTTTTACAGCATATTATTAAAATAATGCTGCACAAATGTTTTATTTTTTTAAATTACTGGTTAAGAGCTTAGTCTTGCTTAAGGTTATTAGTTCTCTTGTGTCAAAGACTATGTGCTCAAATAATATTTATATACTGAAAAGTGTCACACACAAAAATGTGTAAATCATACATCAAACATCAAAAACATTTAGTATCACCAAAGACATGCACAGCCACATGAAACAGCAACATTCATCAGTGGGAACCATATTTTTATCCTCCTCTGAAGCACATCATTCTTGTGATCATTAAAGCTTAAAGCAAAAATAGCACTACCACACAATGAAAGTAATAGATTCACGATGCAGAAATGCACTGTAGAAAAGAAAAAATGATCAGTAATTTGCTTTCAGATTTAATTCTTAAACATGTTAAGGAAGAATTTATTTTGACTGCAATTTGATCAGAAATTCTGCCACATATTCATAGTTTCTGTTCTTCCTTTGAGCTTATTTTCTTCACCTCATAAATCCAGTCATTCAGTTTTTTGACTTTTCACTTTGCTCTGGTCCCGAAATGTATCTGGTTTCCCCTCCATCACTCTTGTGCCACCTAACATGGTTTAGCTTCCTGTCCTTGACCTGTGCATAGTTTGCAAGTCAATATTATTCAAAGGCTGTCTATGGTTATGCCTTTAAATAGGCCAATTTAGGCTTGGAGCACATGCATCTTGGAAGACAGGTTTATTTTGGTGGAACTCAATTTTTCTCAAGTCTCCTTGGCCGTCGGGATATATCCTTGAGAAAGAGGCCATAGGCATCCGCACTTTTCTAAACATCTAAAATCAAGTAGTGCTCAGCGTAGCAAAAAACATGCACTGTCTTCTTGTGACAGATTCCAGGTCCTGCAAGTTTAGCAGTGTCCAGCAGAGAGTGCCCTGACTCTGTTTAACACTGGCTGAAACCAGCAGCACATCCCACATTTCACGGGTTAGTGGCTTAAATATCTGTAGTATTTGTATAGTAAGTATGTCTGCAGCAAAGGAAGAGAAATCAAACTAACTTTCTCTTTTTTTTTGCATTTTTTAAACAATTCTTTATTATGAAAGAACAAATACATAGTATACAAAACGGTATACAAAGGACAGAAATAGCAGTGAAATAGCCAGGAAGCTAACTTATTGATACTCTGCATGTAGTGGTTCTGTATTATTTTTTTACACCTAGACCACGTTTGTCATGCTTTTTAAATCCCACGCTATTTTTAATCATTTGGCCAAAATATTTTATAAAATCAGTATAATGTTGGATCATAATGTTTCAGTTCCAATGACTAGCAATGACTTCACCCAGGGAACACTGATGTGTCTCCTAAAGCCTAAAACACTCTTCTCTTCACTTCTCTTCACTTCTCTTCTCCACCAATCCTGCTTCTTATCTCCTGTATTCTTATCTGCCTTGTTCTCCTCAACTGTCCTCTCCCCACGGAGTGTTCTTGTTCTCCTCACTTGCAGATGATGTGGTTTGGAGGGCTGGAGCTGATGCAAAGTGACGTGTCTCCCCATCACAGGAGAGGAGCTGAGGCTGGGCCTCACTTCCACTGCACTGGGCTGTTTTTGTTCGCTGCAGCTCATGCGGATAATTTGCCGGGATGCAGTGGAGGGCTGTCACAAGGACTTGGCTCAAGGGGTGTGGGAAAATAGCAGAAGCGTCTTCCATGCTCAAACCCTGCCTTAATGATGAGCATTAAATATGAACATCTTCTTTGTGTAAGCGATGCATTAGGCACCCTACATGTCTCTCTCCTTGCTTTCACTTTTCTCTCTTTCGGCTCATTCTTTCCCTCCCTGATTCTTCGCAGCCTTGTCCAGAGTCTTGTTTGAGAATCAGTTGAATAATCCGACTGACAAGCAGCCTTTAGGCCATGGCATCTCTGTTCAGAAAATATTCTCAATTCTTTGTGAAAGCACAGCACAAACACAACTCTGTGCCACTGAGCTAATGCTCCTCTCCGAACGCACCCAAAATGACTGGGGAAACAACAGTGGCTTTGTCTTGGCATCCTTTACTATTCTCTTTACGATGCCTCTTCAAAGGTTTTTAATTTGACTGCCTGATTTAATTTACTGTACTAACTAGTGGTGTGTTTCAAAGCTATATAGACGAATTAATCGTCATAGTGTTGCTACCAAAGAGTGGGACGGCACCAAATGATAAATTAACAGGCAGAAAGCTCCTTCATACCTTACTGATCAGAGACAGTGGTCCCAGTTCAGTTGAACAAGTCTATGTAGAATTGCTACAATGACAGTTACAGATAAAGCGATCTCAGGGAGCTAAGGAAGAAAACACACCACCCTCCCTTAAAATAGACCTCCCTGGGTACTGAAGCAAAGGACAGAGTGACATTGTGAATGCTAACATCTGTGCAGAACCTTGCAGTACCAAATGCCCCAACCCCAAGTTTGAGCAGACTCCACTGTCATCCTCTGAGGAGCAGCCATTTTGGAAGGCTCTCCCGGCACAGATGTTGCATATTAAAATGTAGGGCTGTTTTAGCAGAGGAAAATGCTGTGGAGAGAGAGGGGGCTGCTCCTCTGTGGGCCTCACCTGTGCCTTCATCCGAGAAGCCAATCCAAGAGAGGCTACTGTCTAACCAACCAAAAACAAAGTGACATTCAAGATAAAGTCACCCTGCCACCTCTTTGACCCTGAGATGCTGTGGACAAAGTATTTTACACATGAACATACTATGTTTACAACAGAGCAGGCTCACATGCAGCATCAAGAAAACAATTGCTCCTATCTTACAGATGCACTAAGCTGTATGTGTTGCTGCAGCCTGTAAGACGAGAACTCACTGAATTAGACAGAAACATAAAGAGAGTCAGTGTCTTGACTCTGCCTGACCACTGCTTAAAGAGACAATAAACATTTGCAACACAACATTTCTCATAAGCAAACTTTGTCCACAAGATGGAGATATTCACCAGTTTAACAGTGAGCTCCAACCTGACTCCACATGAATCAGACAGACAGAAAGGAGAGAGAGAACCTGAGTGAGTGAGGGAGACAGAGGGAGAGGGAGAGATGCACTACACGACTGTGTGACAGATTGTGTTTGCACGAGGCAGTATGTGATGCCTGTATAATGTTTGAGTGTGCCTCTTTGTTTATGTATACAGTGTACGTGCCTGAGTGGGCGTGTGTCTCTGGAACGTGCGGCGCTCTCTGGCTGAGGTGCTGAGGGGGCAGAGTGTGCTAACAGAGAGCTTGTGAGTGGTCCCTGAGCTTATTGGCAGGTGTCCCAGGGGCCCAGAGCAGAGGAGAGGTCAAAGCAGGTCAGCTGTCCTGTGTGTTGCCGGGGCCCCGCGGCCCACTGTGTGCTGGGGAGGGTTCAGGTGTGTGTCGACCTCCTGCTCCAGCGGGCTGTAAGTAAAGAGACCGGGGTCTGCTGCTCTTATCCAGGAGGCAAGCTGCTGCTGCAGGAGGCCTGACCCGGACCTGGAGAGGCCTTTATCCTCATCATCCCACCTTAGCGTCCACCTTCAGAGCCTGTGGAGGGTTCAGCAAAGCCACAGACAACACTGAACTTCAGCATCAAAACAAACCAACAGACAGGGTTGGGAAGGTTACTTTGGAAATGTAATAGGTTTCAGATTACTAGTTACTTTATGTAAAATGTAGTACGTAATGTAACTATTTAAATTATTTTATCAAAGTAGTGCAACTTATTACATTTGATTACTTCTGGATTACTTTTCTAAATTTCTAACGAATGTTTTCAACTGTTCACTGCTGTCAAATGTTTAAAACAGGCACTGCTATCGGCAGACGTGGGGCATGGCATCACACTTTGCTAAATGGCCTCGACTGGAAATTGCAAAATTAGACATTGTGCACATCAAAACATGCAAAGCAACAAAATGAATATTATTCAATATATAGCCAACGGTTTTTACAGAAAATATTCACATGTAACCCCATCTGTAATCATTTATATTTTCATGAGTAATTGTAATTTAATTACACATTCTTTCTCAGTAACTGTAGCTAATTACAATTACATTTATTTTGTAATTAAATTATGTAATTTTGTTACATGGAACTAGTTACTATTTACAAATAAATGACTGATGGTGTATCTAAGATGACCAGCAATGGGTGACATGAGTTTAAATATTTATACCTACAATGTTTGGAATATAACTATAATCTCTATAAGCAAAGCATCATTTGCCCCAACTTGTTTGTAACAGGTTAAGGTGGTATTATGTCAGTTACATTGTGCCTATCAATAAACTCTAGAAAAAAATGAATAAATGTAGCAATTTTGGTTAAAAACAATTCTTGAAATTTACATGAATTTACATGAGTTCTTACATGATCAGCAGAGTGATGACAGTAATTAGATTGATAGAAAAATGATAAATTGTGAAAGCTGACTGACCTAAGACATCCGTAAATGACCACAGATGTTAATGAGATATAGATACCTCTGGCCAATGTCTAATAAAATAATAAACATAACATAAATACCTACCTTAAACAAATAATGAACCTAATCTTGCTTCTACTTGTTAAATGTGAGAATTTACCTACTTTTTCCCTTCTATGTAATATTTGTTTTTAATGGTGAATCAATAAATCACAATCACTGTTGCAGTCATAATATGTAGCATGACCATTTACTTGCTACAAATAAACCAAAAAACATATTCATTATCCTGCAGGATCACTGGATGGAAACTGCTGGACTCTCATTTAAACTGGATACAAACAGAGACACAATTGCACTGTTAGGGCATAAAGTGCAGAACATTTTTGATGCTTTATGTCCTCCTATGGTAAAAAACAGAGGACCCATTAAAAATAAAAGAGACCGAATGTCAAAAATACCAATCAAATTCATTCTTGTCAGTGAACACTAAGCTCCAAAACATCATTAAAGAGGCAGGCTTGATCGCCAAGAATATCTATGCAAAAAAAAAAAAAAAAGGCCATTTCTCTCATGCAGCATAATGATGAAAAGCCACCGTAATGATGCTACAACGATGCTACTGCGTGGTCTTTTATGTGGGGTGAAGTCATATTTTCTCCTCTCTGTCATTGTGTCTTTATGTGAGTCATTCAAGGATGCCAACGAGCTAATCCAGAGAACTGTCATAATGGCTTTTATGAACAGCTGAGTGCACATACCTTGTCCATGGGTGCATTAATTAAGATGGTTGCTTGAAACCACTAGCAATTAATGTACTGTATCAACAAGCGCGGTGCGCCACAATAGTGAATGCTAGCCAAATGGTATTACTGCAATGGCACCTGGTCCTCAATAGGCATTGTTTGGCTACCTTTTGTGCCCATGTAGTGTGACATATTGCCCTCAAGCATTGACCATCTGACCAGGGAAAGGGCATAAATGCTATGCTAATAATAGGAGAGCATAGCCAGGCAAAGGATTCTAGTAATTATGCCCCACTGTGGGACCTGATGGGTGAAGAGAGAAGAGGTTAGGGCTAAAAGAGAGAAGACAATGGCAAAAGGAAAAAAACAGCACAAGTGAGAGCCTCAGTTGAGTTGGTATTGCACACCCCAACTCAAGAAAACTACTACTTTTTCTGATGCAAGAGGCTGACAGACAGAACAATTAGTGGTGGGTTAGACTCAGAGGTTAAGATGGCAAGGACAGTCCAAGTACCTGTACTGGATCAGCACACCTCGGCCTGATGTGGGAGACTCGGGGCTCCTGGTCAGCGCAGCGTACACATTCAAATCAAGCATGAAACGTGCGAGGCCATTTCCAGGATCTGAAGCCAAGGTCTTGGCAAGAGTCTGTCTCTCTGGGTTACACAGACCTGCCCTTGAACTCACTTCCCAGGGAATAGACTCATTCTCTCTTGAAAAGTGGAGAAAGGAAGCTATTATCTGACACAGCCTGTGGAGGAGACGCCGGGCGATGATAGAGAACTCAGCCAGGAAAATGAGGCCGAAGCAGACCACCACACCAAAGTTTGTTTGCACAGTGACTTTCATATTGTTTGTGTTTGCATGCGCGTGCATGTCCGCGTGCGTGTGAACTTGTGTGTGCCTGCTTAATTTGCAGCATTACAGTGTATGTGAGCCCCACACTGTGAGCAAAGGAAGGATGCGATTTACATTTTTGTGCACATGTACAGGAGCAGCAACAAATAAAACCCGTGCCTAAAAATAAAATGACTTGAGAATTAATTAAAGTCAGAGAGTGTGCAGCAACAAACAGATGTGTCCTATTTAGGGCTAATATCAACTTTAGCTAACTAGTGTAGGGAACTTGTGATTGATGGCGTCTGTCACTGTTACAGCTCCAACATGCCTTAATCCCATCCAGCGGTTGCACAGCACCCAGATACACAATGCCTGATCTTTTATTCCTTTATTCAAATCCCATCGATTGAATAGAGTGATCAGAGGCGTTGCCCTCTCTGGAAGAGCTTAATCTCTCCCTGACACATGGAAGACTTGCTGGACTTTGATGATGCAGCCGCATATCCTTTTGGGCTTTCAAACAACTCTGCGTGCGCTGCTACCTCCGTCAGCTGTCTGGAGAACAATCATTCAGTACAAAGCACTGTCAAGGCTTCAGCAAGCAGAAGCTTCACCCCGCCAGCCTCTAATTCACCCCCCTGCTCCTCGCCCCAGCTGCAATGCACTGTGGGATTGGATAACCAAATCCCAGATGCAATTAGTGGTGCTTTCAGAGGCCATGGTTTAAGCAATATGCTGGAATTCTCCATTGTGCCCCTGTGCACTGGTTACTGGCAAATTGGAGTTTCATCAGATCTACTGTGCTAAAGACATTTACAAAAAGCTAAAATCGTAGCGGACAATTCACTTTGTTACACTCATGGCACTAAACAAGAGCAGTCCTGAGAATTTTTAATTGATGTGTCTATTGTCTCTTTGTACTCACTGAGGATAACATAATTACCCTGTTCATTATCCCTCTGCGGTTATGTTAAAGAGTTTATCTGAGCCTGTGCAAATGCTTCCACAGCCTGCTAGTCCTTGTTCACTTGATGTTTTTATGGTAAGGTGCCTATTGCATCTATGTATGTTTTATGGTATCTTAAGGCATTCGTCTTGAAAGAGTTAGTCGGGGCACAAAGACATTCGGTCGATACCGAACGAACAGACGATGATATATTTATCCCTCAAATAATCCTCAGGTCTGACTACTTCTCCATTAAAATGATAGATTTGACTTGAATAACACCCACACAGCGACGGATGTCAGAGCAGAAAAATGAGCGCGTGTTGTCACAGCAGGGATAGAATGTCATCTGTGTATCAAATATGATCATCTTCATGGGCTTGCAGTGTGTGTGGAGCCGTATGTGCTGTCTGGTAATATCTTGTGACAGCCACACAGAACCCATCCCTCACGGTGTGCCCAGATCTACCTGGGAAATGACCATCGCCATCAGATCGGGCCTGTCATCCACTACATGTCAGTGTAAGGCAGCCTCATGTGGTCAGAAGGGCTGTGTGTGCAACCAAAAAACACAAACATTCCCAGGCTTGCATGCATATACATAAAAGGTGTGCAGTAGTATAAAGTCTGCATAAACATATGCACATTTTCACTAACAAAAACATATGTTGCACAGCTATGACTTCATGTAATAAATGTCCAGAAGAAATTAAATGTAAATATGCTGTTAAATTAGATTAAAGCTCCACTGTTCAGTATGAATATGCATCCCTGTGTGGAGCTGGAAATGCCCAGTTTCCCAGCTTTTACTGGTAGCTGTTAAATAAATAGATTTTAATAAATGATGAGACGAATGCCTTATAACATTAAAACGTCACTGTTAACTACTGTTTCTTAGCGACGTAACTGATTTGTTCATGAATTTTGAAAACTCTCATGCAGTTGGCATTAACAGTGGTTCATTTTCACAGAGTTTATGATCATGAATAGATAACCACACTTTGCACTGACATGTTCATTTGCACTTGTACAAGCAAAGTTTTGAAACCGCCACATTCAGATAATTTCATTGGTCATTTGTCACTTTTACCATTAAAAGAACTTTAAATTCTCAGTTATTACTTTGCACAGCTGAATTTTAAACTTGCTGCTTGCTGACTGATAGAATCCTGCCGTCTATTAAGGATTTACTCAGCAGAATCCACATTTCTGAAGAAAAACATAAGTAGAAAAAGGTAAAATGTAAATTAGGTGACAATTTACTTAAGACATACATCTTCAATGCATTATGAACATACTTATAATTTCTTATAATGTGCCTGTAATGTTGCATAATCCTAGTTTTAAGCAGCGTAACCATAACCACCTATAATGCATTGTAAGTGTTTTTATAATATGTTATGATGCGTAATAGAAACAGGCTTCATAGAAAGTGTTAGCATCATTTATTATCAAAGTCTACGTCAGACCGTATTATTTTGACTAGATTGTGACTTCTGATAATTTTTTGTTGAAGTCATTAACAGACTGCCACATGGCCAGTGGCTTTAAATCGTTATGATTGCATATCTCTCGCAGGGGGAAGAACCATGTGACACATAATACAGAAAAAAGGCATAGATAGCTGCTGAATGTTATAATAACGCACAAGTGAAAACTAGAAATCCTATTTGCTGTAATGCACAAGAAGTTGTTTGCTTGAAGTCATAATTGTAGGTCGTTTGTCCAGCTTTTGTCATTTTTTCTGGAAAGGTTTATTTTCTTATAATGCATCTTTGAATGTTCTTCATTTGTTCTGCAACAAAAGAATATTTTTCAGCTATTAGAGGAGCAACAAAAGCCACTCTGCTCTTCCCCATCCGACAAATGACATAAAATTGCAAGTGCAAAAAAAATCCTATTTATCTTGCTGTTTGCATTTTGCAGTGCTGATCATATTTAAACAGGGCTCTGAACAATCTGCACTTTTACCCTGTCAAATAACTTTGGAGCATTGTGTTGGATCATGCAAAACTAAAACCCTAACCTATGATTGTGTGCTGTCTACTCAGGTTGAGGGGCTTTACAGAATAAACCGGCTCCTTTTGGCTGCATTAGGAGACAGAAACTTTGCTGACTTGCACACTTTTGAAGAGAATTCTACATTTGTATGGCTGAATCGATACAATTAAAATTGCCTTTTTTGCGTTAAGCAGTTTGCGTTCCCGCTCAAAGTGGGGACCTCAGCAAAGTTGTTGTTTTCTCCGTCTACACCATTTACCTCAATTCTATCATCACTGTCAACCTGCTTGCAAACTTCAAGGCCAAGTGTGCATAAAACAAATCATTTCTGGGTGTCAGCAGATAATGTGGGGTAGTGATGCAAATCTGTTTACCACTTTTCTTCCGATACATTAAAGGTGCTTTTGTGTTACACGCTTTGACGGCATGTCATAGAGCAAAGAATGTGTGTGTTTGTGTGTGTGTGTGTGTGTGTGTGTGTGTGTGATATGAGTACGTTTGTGTGAGAGAGACAGAAAAGGCGGAGAGTGATTAAGTGGGAGCTTGTTTATGTGCGATGCTTTGAGTGTGAGCAGGTGGATTTTGAGAAAGCATCTGCTTCCTTCAAATGCTTATGAAGTTTAGCTGCATCACATTTCAGATTGTGAAGTGAATATGGGGACTAATTATGATTAGTGTTAATATTATGTGTGTAGTACGACAGAATAACAAGAATGCCATTACCCTTCTGATTCCATGTCACCCGTTATAAATGAGGGGGTGTCACTGTTGCTGCCTCATCGTGCTCCCGACTTTTGAAGGTTTTTTTTTTATTTTCCAGAGATGCTGCAGTGAGTTACTGTAGGCTGGATCTTTTTAATTTAGTCTCTGATGTAAGTTCAGACAACAACACAGGAAAGTTGTAACAAAGCCTGCAGTCTCTCTTGCTGACATTGTTTATCTTGCAGAGCCTTAGTTCACTCTCACGCTAAGCAGCCAGCTCTTTAATTATGATTAGTCTGTTCACACTTCTCACCCTCCTCATCGCTCAATTACAGCACAATATTGATTTGTTCCTGCAGAAACCATCAAGGATGCACAGCTAGGAAATCACTGATATGCTCTCTAATATGATAAATGTGTTTTAATCCAACTTTACATTAAAATGCCATCTTACAATGCTATTAGTCACTGAATTAATGATCAGAATTAACTAGTTTGGCAGTTGGAAGGGACACCAGCCACTGATCCCTGTGTTGTTGGTCATTTTGCTGGAAAACTTTGTCCTCGTGTCTAATGAACTACTTTCTTTGAATGAAACTTGTGTAAAAACAACAATTTATCATGTCAATATGAAAGCTTTGTTTGGCATCTTTTGTTCCTTTACGTTGAAACGTCCTCCCAGAGGTGCACATACCGTACATTATAAATGGGATCCTACAGTGCGCTACATTTAAAAGCAGTCACTTGGTTATAGATAGTATCTGCAGTGGCACCTTCACTTGAGTGTATCACACAGACAGAGCACACAAGCTTGCAGGCTGGCCCGGCCACAGAAAGAGAGCATGTGGCAGTGTCAGCAGCCTAGTGCGGCGTGGCCAGGTTTCCTGGGGCGAGGGCTGTGCTGCGCTCCATACGGAGGGCCTGTGCTGGGAGCCCGGGGGCCATGCAGTCCCAGGTCAGCAGATGGGCCTGTGATTATTATTTCCAGGCCTGTCTTACCTGACCACTTCCTCACTCCGTGAACAGCTGTTTCACTCGCTTCACTGAGATGCTACATGAGCAGCCATTTTTCTTCCGTTCTTTACTTTGTACATAGTATAAATCTTTACTGTGACCCTGCTCGGCTCCATCCACCTGTGTCTTACCTCAGGCAAAAGCTCCCCTGGAGGATTGATTTTCTGTTTTTTCATGTTCTTTACCAACCCAGGAAAAAAGACTATTAGGATTGTTTCTTGGACAATAGAACACAGGAGTCAACTATCTCAATTTTACTCACAAATCCCTCTGTCTGTTTGTTTGTGGCTTGGACACAACAAGAGGCACTTCTCGTCATTACCCACAACTGTACCTGTGACTTTTTCGACTGTTTGCTTTTGATTCTGGACGTTTAGGGCGACAACAATCATGAAGATTGTTGAGATTTGATAGAAAGTGGTATTTTCTCTGCTCTTGACAATGTGAAATAGATGTGTCTTTACAATCTCTGAATAAGGTTGATGTATGACAATCTGTAAGAACATGACATTTCTTTTAGACTTTGTCAGGTTTAGCAATCACATACTGCAGACGATGGTGCTTTTGGATGAATACCCTCTTTAGTCAACCAATTCATCACACTGCAGGGAATATTGTTCTACAGCACCTGGTGTTCAGACTATTTCTGTGTTCTAAACACTGTCGGCACAAGCCATTTGTTCTCCATCCAACAATGCTTGCAAAGCCTCATTACTGCTCCTTTATTCTTAGAGGATTTCACACCAGTGTTAAATATTGTTGCTATTGGACAAATGAGGAGTTTTCAACGTGCATTTCCGTGCATTCTGTTTGAAGATCTGAAAGAGGTTATTCACTTTCACCATTATTTAACATTTTTCTGAGTGGATGCTGGATGATAAATAATAATTCATGAACAAAGAGTTAGGGACAGCTTGTTTGGATGGATCATTAACTTAAATGGCCTTTTCATGAAATATTTTTCTAAACTTTTTGAATAGAGTGTAATATCGGACATCTCAGGCTTTGATTCAGTATAGCAACAGATACAAACAGCCTTTGGTCTGAGACAACAACATCAAAAGTAATATCTTCATTGCTCTGCAATCCAAGGAGGAATTATTTTTCCAGAGAACAAATGCTTTTAGTAAGTGGTTTAACAGCAACAAAAACAAACTGGAGGGAAACATTTAACCAGGAACACAAAGAGAACTGCTGAGGCAGTTTTAAGCCCCTCAAATCATTCAACATAGATTCAAGCGCTGAATGAAAGAGCAGAATCTGGCTTATTTATTGATGAAAATGAAATGGCTGAGAGAGAGGATTTCTTTGAAATGCGCAACATAAAATAATAGATTTTCTCAGCTGTGTAAACTCTAAATCCAAAGAGACTGGGTGAGGAGGCAGAGAACATTTCAGCTACACTAACTGTGCCTGAACTCTGATGGAAAAAAAAAAAAAAAAACCTGCTCCGCGTTAAAAAGATTGGGAATACACCTGTAAGGTGAGGTGGCTGGTTTTCAACATAAGGCCGCAGCCACTGAGCTGTTGATCAGACACCTCTTTTCACACAGCTGGTGCATTTAGATTCCCAGCCCCTCCCTCAAATCCCACAGTGTGCTCTCAAGGAAATGTGTGGAAATGAATTATGGAAATTTCTGATGGGAAACTTGGTGCATTAGTGTTTCATTTAGTCTGCTCGTGTCCTGAAGCGCTGCTCCAACCTGCGAGGGACAGAGCTGGAAATATAACTCTCAGCGGCAGGGAAGCCCACAGGGGTGCGTCTTCCAGTCAGGGCACGGGCCAGTCGATTTATCTGCCAGTGGCCTGGGCCTGTCTGATACAAGCTCTCTCACAGGTGGATTTATCACCGTTGCCTGGAGCTGCAGGCCTACAAACTCAATACAGGCCTCCATTTTTTATACTGGCTAAGCACAGCAACCTCTGCTAACTCTCCTCAACCTCTGAAACTCAGGGTGCACTCCTCCAGACATGTTTTATTTGTGTCAGTGTTCCATTTCGAAGGTAGTTCACAAATTTAAAAGGGAAAATATTTTTGTCTTTTGGTTGCAGTTTATTTGTGTGCATGATATAAGTGATGGAGACTTTTGCCTTTAACATGTAAAGGATTTTGTGCCATCAATGTCGAGTATCGAGTGGTAAAACATGATCTCTAAGTTGTAACAGTAACTAAATATACTGTATATTGCTTGACCATCAAGAGTTTAAAATTGTCTTGTATATGATTTCAGTCAGGAGAGACAAATAAAACAAATGAAAAGAATGAAGATCAAAGAATTTGAGAATAATTTTGGGGTTGATTAGAAGTACAGACTTTGGCGATTAGACCTTGGCAGGAAGTAGATCATCATGGGAAGATTTCCTAAAATTTGGTGATTCCAGTGTGAAGGAAACCTCACTGGAACATAGACACTGGTGGCATTAACGAAAAGAAACCTCGATGACGGAGGGAAGAAACTTAGCTTGGCAGGTTTGTTTGGACAGCTGAGAATCCATGGCTGAGGTGGTGAAAGGGCAGACATGGGTCACAGTTTCCTTACTTACTTCCCTTTCTTACTTACGATGCTGAATGACAGCAGAAAGCAAAAACACATTCAAAGTTCGACAGCTCGCAGGTGATTGGCTAAATTAAAGCATGTCAGGTCGTGATTGGATGGAAACAGAGAATAAGTAGATGCAGTTCTGTGATTAGGGCTGTGTATTGGGTTGAATCTACGATATGTATCAAGATACAGGGGTTATATATATAAAACGACAGGGGTTCCGAAATTTTTCAGCCCGCAACCCCCAAAATAACGATGCCAGAGACTGGGGACCCTCATCAACCCTGGAGGCATATGAAACACGAGCATCTATACAACATAAAAGAACAACAGCCTAACTACCATAATATTATTTTATCATAATTTAAGAAAGAATGTAAGAAAAAATATAACCAGAATTTACACAATAATGGGTTAAATATGCAATATTGAAGTAATTTAAAAGTTTATTTGTTTTCTGGAGGGCATCTCGTGACCCCTGTTCTGTATCTCGGGACCTCCCAGAAGTCCCGACCCCCACTTCGGGTGCCACTGCATTATGATACCGTAAGCAAGGCGATATATTTTCAATTTCTTTTCAATCTAATTTGAGGAAAACTGTCATGGTGTAAAGAACACACCACAAATTCCATAAAATCTAAGTTAAAAAAAAACCCTTTCACTTTTTTATGCAATCAGAATATCGTAGCAAAACTTTCTGTGCAATAGCGGTCAGGGGTTTAAAAAAACACAAAATGAACCACTGCCACGAATCTTTGCGTGTAAACTAATAATTAAAAATCAAAAGCCTACAGTGTTTCCGATAATCAATACAATATCACAAAACGTAATATTGCGATGTAAAGTGTATCAATATTTTCTTACATGTCTATTAGTGTGCAATCTTCCTGACTGAACTTTGGATAATCTTCGTTAGTTTTGTCAGTCATTCAACACTGACTCTAGTTTAAGTTTTGCCCACCACCTATAAAATAAGTCTTAGTTTTAGAGGTGTGAATGTTCTCATTAGTCCAGGTCATAGTTATCTGGGCAACTGTATCGAAGGCAAGTGGACTTAGTAATATGTCTTTGAAGACGTTTCGCCTCTTATCGAAGGGGCTTCATCAGTTCATGCGTGTCTAACTAGACTAGGCTAGTCTGACTAGCTGGTGGGGAACCCTTAGTTTTAAAAAACAAAGAGCACGTTGAGTGTTCTTTATAGAATTTAAGCCACTTATTTATACTAAATTAATATTTATTACTTTTTAGTACATAAATTACAATAAACCAAAACAACCATGTGCATTTTCTATCAAGAGAGTTGCACAAATGAGAAATAAATGTAGACAATCAAAACTTTCTGTAAATATGCAAAAATAAGTGAACAATAAAATAAAGCTATTAAAGCAGGTTTCACCAAAACTGCTCAGTATCTGTTAGCTGTCACGAGACGAGCGTTACTTTTAAAGGAATCGAACAGCAGAACAGCACCAGCAACACCAGCAAGCGTTGTTCATTACTATGCTAAACTAATCTTAATGGTTGATAACCTGGATGTATGCAGCACCACTGAGCCCGGAACAAATTTTCTTAAGGGGACAATAAAAAACATAATCTGATCTGTCAACATATTCCT
>JAQFJA010000023.1:16127971-16138315 GCA_029874485.1 Naso brachycentron
GGGATGCAGCATCAACAGAGGTGTCTTGCTTCCTGTATCTATTGATTCTCTGTGATTGTAGCCTGTTTTTTTATTTAGTTGCCGGAAACCTCGATGACAGCCTTCATCTAGGCTCAGGAATACACACGATTGTGCTTTGTACCTTGTTAGTACACGGTTATGTGACAAATGCACATGGTCCACATGGCTTTTGCTTTGCATCAGAACTGCCTGTTTGTGTGTCATGTGTTTGTTGTTGTGGAAGGGCAGGAGGCTTGCGGTGTGCCTTCTCCCCTCCAGCTGAAACCTGTCAGTCCCTCTGGGGAGCCGGGGCCCAGGTTTACAGGACAGCTGAGGCAGCCCTGACAGCCCGGCTCATCTCGTTTGGAGCAAGGCATGCCGCTTTGCCGCTCGCTGCCTGGACAGGATTTGTTCCCTTCCTGCCACTTTACATCCACAAGCTCTACATTTAATTAGAATCACTTGTCATGTCTCGTATATCACCTGGGCCTCTTGGTGTCAGCTGTCAGCCAAAGAAATGCGATAGTTATTCATTGCTCTGCGCAAGTGTAACAGCAAGGTCACAGGACAGAATGCACCTTGAGCAAACTGTACTTAATGTTCATGTGTGGCTGCACAGAGTGGGTGGTGTCAAACAGACCCGATTTCTCAAATTAAGCCCTTATTTTGCATCCCTCACAAATGAGACTATTAGATTATGCATTATGTTTCATAAGCCGCAGATCAAATTGATGGAGTTCACTGCAAGTGGAAAGCTAATGGTAGTTGATAGGTGGGCCACTGTAGGGTTGAGTGGACTCGTAGAGGCTATTAGTGGCCATAGTGGGTATTGGCTTGAGGTGTAGTTTGGACTATACTTTGAAGCTGGATGACGCCCAGAAAAGTACAGCGGTAACCATGCAACCATGTGCCTGTAGGGGCATGCAAGCATCGCTTACATGCTGAGCTAAGATAATGCACATATGATGGATGTTATAACCTCTGACCTGTGGTTATGTCTGTGTGGCATTTGCATTTTAACAACTCACCAGAGCGTCTGCTTGTTGGACACTCACCTGTCTCTGTCTGGTGTGTGTGCTGGCAGCACCATGTACCATGTTTGTTTTTGCTCTGATCATGTTGTCCCTGTCACTTTAAATGGAAATGTTATTTATTTTCTTTTTTTTTTTTCATCCCAGTCCCTCGCTCTTTCTCTGTCTGTCTCTGTCTCTGTCTCCCTCACTCTGTCTCCCTGCTATAACAGCCTGGTTATATAACTCCCTTTCTTTCTCTGACATCCCAGAGCTTATGCAGTCCGCTGACAGCACCCAAATGTCTGCTGGTAAACACATTGCTTTCTGTCTTTTCTCTCTCCTGATATTTTGTTTTTCTTTTTTTTTTCTCCCCCCTCCTACTGCCTACTCCTCAGCGATTAGGGATTGATTCTCTCCTCTGTCCCTCTGCCTCCTCTTCCATTGGTTGGGCCCCATATCCCCAGGCCAGTTTCCACATATTAGCACCCGAGGCCAGGGGAGGCGGGCAGATACGCATTGCCTGCCATGGCCCATGGATCCTGCAAGCCAGTGAAAAATGAGCTTTGGAGAGGCAATAAATTGCATCCAATTTAGAGATGAAGGCAGAAATAAATTTCTCTTTTCTGAAGTCTGAAGAAAGGGAAAAAAGCCCCTAGATAATTTCTGTTCCATCTTTTTTATGTGAAAATTTCTTTGAAAAAATCCTTTTTGTGTTTGAATTTATAAAATAATTATGTCTCCGTTATAGATTGTCTTTTTATGTTTCAGCAGGTTATGAAAATAATCATTCCTGTCTTTGCTGACGTGTTTTGCATCTCGCTTGAAACGCTTTTGAGTCAGAGGAAACATTTTAAAAAGATACATTTATCAGACACGATTTGGCACACACTCACACATTCTCTCTTTCTCTCTCACGCACGCACACGCACACACACACACACACACACGCACACACACACACAGAGAGCTCCCCCCTCCCCATTCCTCATCATTGCATTATCCTAAATGAACTGTCCAAGAGGCTTAGGCTCTCTCAGCTCAGTGCTGCAGAAGTCTGGGAGAATGAGAGAGTGTGCAAAACAGTCTCAGAAATGATGAAAGGAAGTGTCTAGTAATGACCACATCAACTTTCTACCTCTCCTGTTCAGTTCCCCAAATGTTCTCAGAGGCCTCCATCATTTCTTAATGGCACCTCCGTAAATGGCTCCTGAAGTTATAGAGAACTTCAGTCTGTAAAGCTTGCATCAACAACGTAAGCCAATGGAGAGCCTATCACTCGTTTTCCCTGCGGTGATGTGCAAGCCTCCTATTAGTCTCTGAAGCCCAAACTCCAGGCTGAGATGTTTCCCTTTTTGTTCAGGTAGAGAGAGTGTTGTGTGCCAGTGCTTTCCTGTGTATTACCCGGCCTGCCAAAAAAACAGTGTTAGAGACATGAGGGGGAACGACTCTGGAGAATTGCATCCCATTCTGTTTTTCCTTTTCTCTTTTTTTTCCACCAAGAGATGTTTCGTCTCAGTTAAAAGGCTGTGTTTCTCAACACCATTTCAATGTGCTGACACCCCAACTGTGAGGTGTTGAAATTGGCAAAAAACATTGTCAGTGCACAGTGTTGTGGTGCCAGTGAACTCCAAAAGTACAACATGAAAGAGGTGATTTTGTGTGTGTTAGAGTGTATTTACTGACAACATCGCCATGCTGTTACTCATCACTGACTTCACCCTAGGAGATGAATAATGTGCAAATGGGCAAACATTCTTTGTTTGTGGTGCACTCTGACAGTATTTACTTTGGATCACATAGTAATGTTTTGTTTTGCAGCCAAATAAGCTCAAATGGATTTACAGTGCTGAGCTTTAGATTGTTTGCTCACTGTGTTAGATTGTGTTATTTTCTCACTTTCTGTGATCACTAATGGTAAAGTGACGCCTGTTACATAAAAATAAGAACAAAAGGGAAAGAAAAAATTGTACTAGCAGATAGCTTCATCTGAGGTTAACGCAGCATGTATTTTAAGTTGCATTATGTCAACAGTTTTGCTGTCTTGGGGCTGATGCTGCAGTGTACAACACGCTTGTGCTGTTCATCTAAGCAGGCAGTTAGCTAAGCTCAGCTGATTAATAAATAACCATGCCATGGTCTTGGATCAGTGCACCTCTAATGTGCTCAGACTCTCTGCCTTGTTCCTGTTGCGTCTATATTCCGCTTGGCTTCGTAAATGCAAAAGGAGGGGTTGGGTCTTTCTACTGCCTATCAGCGTGTCGTAGGGGCGTCTCAGCATGTTGTCATCAAAGCCCGCTGTGGCATGAGCTCCCTCATACTGCCGTATTTGTCTCTCCACATGGCCAAACGCAATTGGACGTGAGCCTCCCGTAGCTCTGCCCAACCCCCCACCCCACCCCGTGCACCCAGCCCCCTCCTGTCCTCCCCTCCCGTTGCTGGTGTAAATTATGTAAGTGCAGGGAAGGCAGTGGTGATGAGGCATACAGTAGTGGCATTTTGCTAACCAGGGTTGTGAGCAGCACATGCGAGCCCACTCGCCAGCCTGGCATGCCTAGCATGGTCAGCCCCGCCGCATCAGCTACACCAAATGCATTTTTAACTGGGGTTTCCAGAGCAGCCTGGCTAGACATGGTGAAGACATGGGGTTAGTGGGTTCACCTCACTGACTGTTCTCTAGTTAGGGGCTGACATCTCTAAATGTGCTGTCTGTGTATTGTGCAGCCATGCAGGGGAATTTCTCCCTCCTCAGCTTAGATGGGGCTCTTGCTCTGTGTTCAGCCTTTCTCATAAAATAACAATAGAGTGGCACTTTAAAAGGCAGACCTCACAGAAGAGGAGCAGTCATCTTCAAAACAGGCACACTAGCAAGACAGATGGACTTTTAAAGCTCTCTATGCGTGTTTTGTGTTTGTCATGAGTTATTTGATATTTTTAATTGGAATGTTTTAAAATCATTCAGTAGATTCAGTAGAATTAGTGCATCAAGCATCCTGCACCGTAATTTTAGATATGTCTTCTTTTTGATCACTATATATTCTTCTTGTTCTTCAGAATTGCTCTTTTGGGCGAAGCTGCGTCGATGGTACTTGTAGATATATTCCATCTCTGTCTTTCTTTCTCTCATCCAAGCACAAACATACAAACAGAAGCCTCACCAAACACAGACTTTCTGATGAAACAACTAATCTATTGATCATGTACTAGAATGATAGAAATAGAATCAACAGTGCTGATGATCAGTGTATCATTTTAGGCACAAAAAAAAAAACAAAAACAAAAAATATATATTTACTTGTTCCAGCTTCTCAAATGTAACTTTCTTTTTGTCTTTGGGTCAGACAAAATTATGAATTTAAAGATGTAATTCGGGCCTTTTTTTAAATCACAATTTGACATTTTTGGACTAACCAATAAAGGTCATATAGACAACTTACAATCACTACAGAGAATCTTGTTCACTGTTGCCAGAAATATCTGCCGATATCGGCCTACCGCACATTTATTGATATTTGCACCTGATGTTGTCTGATATTCGCATATATTTAAACATTTTAAAATGTTTTCAGGCTGGTAGAAAAAGGTTGGACTAGTGATATAAAATGGTGTTATTATGTAGTTTGTCTAGCAGAGGGTGGTCAATTTTTTAACAGCTAAAAAGTGTTTTTCCTGTTCCGCTTACTGATGTTTGGAAAAAAGTTTGTTAAAATGTAAAATGTCTTTCCTCCGTTACATATCTTTATCACAAGTATTTAAAAACCACATTCAGTTGATATTACATACATATTATCAACCAAAATTTTGAATTGAAAAGTTTTCTTGCTCCTAACATTGCTTTTGGCCCCAGAAACCCCATATTGGTGGGGCCTTACTGACGACACAGAGATACCATGGCCGTTGTATTATTGGCTAACAAGCCTTTGGCCATCTTCAACAGGTAAACAAATGATTTTGGATCTAGCTAAAGATTAAAATAATTAATTCACAATCATAATAACCAAACCATAATAATCAAAATAATGCCTTTCTAAAAACTCTGTGGATAAATTATTACTATTTTTTTTTAATTACTCGTCGACATATAAATGTTACCAATATTTACGTTAATCAATTCATTTGAAAAAAAAAAAGAAAAATCAGTGACAACATGTTAACTCCACAAATCACAAGCCATATGTAAATAACACACTTGTCCCATTACTATCCTCTCATTAACCCACTCTTTACCTCAGCTAACATGCAGCTCATCTACTCTGGCTGTCATTCGGTGGGACCTCTGACTCTGACAACAGGTGCCTCTCATCTGTAGAATGCAGTCGCCATGAAACAACAGGTCTTCTTACCTCTGCAGCCTGACCTTAAGTACGCTGGAGTCCGCCTCACCTGCCTAATAGCTGGTTTTAGTCGTTGCTCTGTTGTTGCCTTGTAGATTGAATAGGAGATAAGTGTCATCTCTGTCTCTCTGATCATGAATTGCTTTAAGTAAGTGTGTCCCATCTGCCAGGCAGAAATCAATAAGCGCTCTTCACGCCGCGCTGAGTTTTGCTGCTTTCTGAGGAATAATTAAAGAGCCCGCTTGCTGCACACAACCATGATGACTAATGCTGTTTAAGAATTGCCTCTCTTACATAAATCAATAGTTCTTATTCTCTCTCCTCCTTTTTTTCCTTCACACTATCACACTCTCTCCTCTCTTGTTCTGTGTGTGTGTGTGTGTTTATCAAGGCAGACAAAGTTCTCCTTTGTGCTTGTAGGTCAGTGTGTCACTGTGCCATGGCCATGATGCCTACATATTTTGACAACCTCAGAGTGGGAAAAAAACAAACCAAAGTAATTCTCCAAAAGCAAGACAGGTACAACAGATTCAGTAGTTGAAGATGGATCCAGTAACACTCTCTGTCAGTCAAGGCCAGAAACAAAAGCCCATGCATCTGTTTAGGCTGCATGTTCAAGTCTCTGCCGCCGACCCCCAACAACAGAGAGGCAGAATAAATATGTGTGAAATAATGCATGGATATGAGTGAGCACCATGCACACCTTTCCACCATATTAGGTTTCCATAATTGAATAAAACATGGAAGTGCTCTGAACATCCCCTCAGAGGGAAATGGCAGTCACTAAAGCATAGAAGCCAACTCAATAAAGAATTGCAAATGAATAAGTGATGAGAAGCAAACGAAGTGTGGTATATGAGAACAAGGGAGTGATTTACTCTAAAACAATATTTGAAACAGCAGGTGAATGAGGGGCAATAATTACATTGTAAAAGGAGGCTGGTTTTTGAAGTGGTCGGCCTCACGTGAATCACTGCTGGGGCTTTGAGTCTGGTCTGTTATTTTAAGCCGTCCCCGTTTTAACTAGACAAGATATAGACTCAATTCATTTGCAAACATGACCAGAGAAACATCTCTGTCAACCGTTTTTTGCAGACACTGTACACACACATTACCATACACACTCATACACACAGAAAGAGAGGGAGACAGAGAAAAGCGAGGAAGGAGGTTCGCTGTGAAATATCCTGAAGGTCCTTGGCAGCATTAGAGAAAGGCCTGGGAGGTTAGGAAACATCAAATCAATGCATTGTAATGTGAATTGACTGCTGACTTTGATCATCTGCCTTGGGAGTGCTTTAGCATTGAGTGCTGTCACACTGGCTGGGTTAAGCAAATATGGCATGGGCTGAAATGGAGAGAGATGGGGAGGAAGAGACAGGTTAGACTGGGAGTGAGAAAAAAGGGATATGTGGTGCCTGGCTATCATCAGAGAGTAATGGGCACATTAAAATTCAATGTCTGCTCAATAAATGGCATACTGTAGATGTTATGCATAGTTGAATTCATTCCTAATTGCAGATGGTGAATGTATGTATATGAGGTTAGCACTGCACTGTTGTCTATGAGTGCAGTGTATTTCTTTCTATTATTTTTTTTTAAGGGTTATTCCTGAATATTTTACGTAGGGCCTCCTTTTTAACCTACCTAATTCTTTTCCTATTGATAGACACCCTTTTTAATTCATTCTTAATGCAGTACACTTTGGATAGCTCCACGCTTCACCACAAATGCTAATGCTAGCACAGTGCAATGGCACCATTAGCAAGCCAACAGTAGCCAAAAACTCAGATTAAACACCCCACAGTACACCCACAGCAAATTGAATATAGACAACAGTCTATTGAAAATTTTGTGTTTGTAAAATGATTTTAGAAGTCAAACACCGGCTGAATTTCTGTAATTTGTACTTAGTAGCAACAGGAAGTAAATAATTCGGCAGCTTCCTGTCACTGTATTAAAGAAATTCAGCCATTTAACCAGTGTGCAACTTTTGAAAAAAACAGAGGAACATCTGAGCTTAAACTGCATTGAATTATTATTATTATTATTATTTGTAACTTGAAACAACCGTCTCCAACACGGTAAAATTATGTAACAGTCTTGCATTCTTACACCCAACAGTAATTATACTCCAACATGTACTGCGGATAAAAACTGAGAGACCAGGGGGGGATATCAAAAGTAGAGAGGGGAAACACCCCCCCCCCCATCCCTCTCAACAATTCACACCCAGCATTTAACTTCTAAAATTATTCCACAAACACGAATTTGCCTCAATGGACTGTCATCATATTCGACTTGCTTTGGGTGCACTGTGGAGCTTTTAATCAGAGTTCATTAGAGGCTTCTGTTGGCTTCCTTCTGGTCCCACTGACTTGCGCTAGCTTTAGCATCTGCGATGAAACATTGAGCCACCCAAACTCCGTACTGCATCAGATGAGCTGATAATGGCCTCTATCGATTGGAATAGGACTGGAAAGGTCAAAAGTGAGGCCCTATGTCAAAAATTCTGGAATGTCCCTTTAACTGTGCTGGTCAGAAAAAAAAAGTCCAGACTCAATTGTATTGCTGGGCAGACAGCTGATACCCTCCTCTCAGCTCCCACCAAAATGATGGGTCAGCCCTGCTTAGTGTCAAAAGCTGCTGATATTCTAGCTCTGAAAGTGGAAATGCCCTTAAGCCTTTCTCCTATAATGGAGTGGTCGGTCTAATCTTGCCCTTTCTGAGTGAGAGCAGGTAAGGAAAAGAGTTTTTACCACAACACTTTGACCCTTGCTTTTGCACTGTACTGTCCAGATTACAGTGCAGTGCAGTGTGGCATCCTCATTCTTTCGCCACTGTCCCTCAGCTGCACCTGCCTGTATCCTCAGGAGGATGTCTCTCTTACATAAGGCACACAGTAGGAGGTTATGTTTTGGATCTGAAAGCCTCTTTTACACTTCTACTGTTAAATTGTCATATTTATGTAATTGTATTATCAAAGTTAGGTTAAAAGCTATAACTATGACATAATGAAAAGGGTTAATAGTAGCTGTTTGTCCTTTGAGTCAGAGAAACAATGTAGTAACATAAGCAAACTGAGAAAAATGGACAGAGACAGAGCTCAGATGCAATGTTCAACAGAAAAAAACATCGTGCAGTTATGTCACTTTGAAAAACCGTACGGGAAGAGAGAGATTCCTTGAGTCAAGCCAGAGCAGCAAAGAGAAGCCCAAAACCTCTTGTCGCTGTATGAAAAGAATAGCAAGGCGACCCGTAGGTATTGGGCTGCTAGGTGCATCTCCTAACAAGCTGACTGTTCAAAGGCTTTTTAGTGCTCTAGAGAACATGAAAGGCATGTTTAAAAATTTAAAAGCCCGATCTGTTCCAGTGCTATGGAGCGGCAGAGGGAAGCAGATTTTTACGTCGCCATAATTCCCTGGTTGCTTGCTTTGTAAATTAATTAAGATGTTTATGACAGCTGCTTGCACCTGATGGAATGCTTATAGACTATGCTATTAATTATTACTGCTGGCCACGGCTGCAAGCTTTCACATTGCTGAGGATGTATGGCTGTGGCTGCATTATAGGCACGCTCCCGGCCTCAGCCTCGGACCGTTTCCTCTTTATGATTTCATTGAGAATCAGTGGACTGTCTGCACATATGTTGCAGATGTCGTTATTGAATCATTTGTGTATGCTCTTCATACCATATGTCTGGCTGCATACACCACGATGTTGACAGTTGCATGAAAATAATGCAATGCAGACTAAAAAAACACTACAGGGAATGTTAGAACTGCCTGTATTACAGGCAATGCTCAGATTTCTGATGCTGACTGGATGTTTCCCTTGTGTAAAACTGCCCCCTGTCTTTCCTCTCTGTAACCTCGCTTGGTTTTAGGAAGTGTTATTTTGGTGTGCCTTCTGGAAAATGGCCCCTTTTTATCCTGTAAAATCAGGAGTGTGTATTAGGATTGTCATCTTTCTACTTGAAAAACCAGCAGCCCTTCCTGTTACCTTGTCCAGTTGTTAGTTTAGGGCCATTGTACCGTGGACTTTGACTGACCTCATGAGTCCAGAGGAAGTTCAGTGGTTTGCACCCCACTGCTAACTTGGCTCTGGGGTGGAGAGTTGTTATGTTTTCAGTAAGAAGCATATAAACAATTCAACTGCTGCTCATATGAGTGTGCGAATGCTAGTATGGCTAATTATAGTTCCTCTTTCATATGACTTCATCACAAGTTCTTCCTCTGACATTGTTACGCAATGGCATAAGAATAACACTATCAACAGCAGGAAGCTTTGTAGCAGCTAGATAAAGTCAGTGGATATTTTAGATATTAATTCATACATTTAAATTGCTATATAAGCTTATTTTTTTGTTTCAATTGGGGTACTGATGTGGTCAAGGGATCCTGGCTGAAAGTTGCGAAGTACATTTACTCAAATACTATATTCAAGCATGGTTCTGATATTCTTATTCCACTATTTTTGAAGACCTTGATGAGGGCCACAAGCTGAAAAGGTATTGGTCAAATAAAGTTGTTCCATTAACTGCAAGTGTTGCTGGAGCCTTTTCACTTCTTCAAAACTTCTTTCATCCTCCATGCACCTTGATAGTTGGTAAGGTTGTGCCAGAAAGCCCTACTCTATCCCACTACTTTTGACAGTTTTATTCGACAGTCATAGTTACTTATTACTTTCCATATTTAAAAATGAGGTAGGCAAAATTTGGAAATCAAGCTAGTTGTAGCATGAGACTCCTTAGAAAGGAACTTCACTGTAGCCTCCCCTCCTGTTTTTGCTCCACCTCACATTTTATTTCATTTGTTGATGCACTTTTTTTTAACAACGATGTTGCCTGCAGACATTGTTGTCGGCAGTTTGTCAGCCAGTTTTAGAGTGTAAGGCATGTTACTTGTTTCAACAGCCAGTCAGCTTGTAGGGACGTCATCTGTTGCTAAGAAGTGCAGCGTCAAGCAGCCAATAGGAATGTATGCTGTCTGAAATTACAG
>JAQFJA010000023.1:16174956-16188375 GCA_029874485.1 Naso brachycentron
AATTCTTTAAAAATAAATAAATAAAAAACTGGACAGGTTACCTTTGTGGGTCTCACCATCATGTCTGAAAAGTGATGCGTTGGAAGTGCCTCTCAGATTCTGTTGGTTGTTGAAGGTATGTCTTTGCATTTATTAAGCAGGAAATGTGTATGTAAGAGTTAATTGTTTGACCAAAATAATTATAACATTTTTATATTAAATATAAGTGCATTATGTATTTTTTAGGGAATGAATAGCTGCTACTGCTCAAATCTAATCCCAGGATTGTATTTTTAGTGATATTTCTTTGTCATGTAAAGCAGTTTTATTATGTCTTTCATCATATTCTGTATTAGCCTCATTGTTCTGGACCATATTAGCTGTAAAAATGGATAAAGTAAAATAAAAAAGGCAAACAATCAAAGCATGATGGGAGGAAGGTTGTGGCAGATTTTCCCTGAAATTCAGGCAGATCCAAGTATACTACTGTACGTCTGACATACCTTTGCCCACTTGAGTGTGTGAGGAAGTTGTTTTTTTATCTTTTGACACATGATTACATCGGGCCATTCTGCTTTGATCTCAGCATGGATTTTTTTTCCCTTTCTCTTGATGTGGGATTATTATAATTTATACATAAGGGATTTTGATTTTTTTTTTCTTGAGCCTCAACAAACTTGAGTAAACATAGTATACATAGCAGATTAACATTGTGTTCATTTACACATTCTCATTAGCGAGCCCTGCCGTAATTAATCAGAGACGGTGGTATACATGGAGATAGACACCGTTCAAATAATTTATTCCTTTCTACTCTTACTGAGTGTGAGAAAAAGTGTCTGATCAATTCCTCCCTTAGATGTAGCTCTTTGAAGACAGGCAGTGTCTTATGAGAGCACCACCACAGTATTTATTCTCTGGAAACTGAAGGCTGCAGACCTTGCAGATACTGTACAAACATTGCACGGCATTGTTGCCTCATCCTAATAGCCCCCAAATTCCCTCTAAATATAGGAACTATACAACCCCAATTAAACCCATATGCTGTGAAACTTTCACTTCGCTGTCTTATGTTGCAGCTTTGTAGCTTCTATTAGGGTCAGAGTTTGCGGTTTACTGTTGATGTTTACAGAAAATGGCCGAATAATTACATTGTAAAAAAAGGCCAGATACTAAGCTTTGTGTGATTTTCTTGTGCTGTTCTGTTCCTCGACATATGCAGATTATTTTCCAGACACCTGATAAAACTTAATAAAAGCATTAAAAAGTATGTCTCACGTGCGTTTGTAATTAATGAGGATCACGTAGATAACAAGATAACAGAATGGCCAGTTTTACATGAAAAAGGCATTGAAGAAACAGTTTACCCAAAAATGAAAAATCAGTATCACATCAGCCCCATGCTGATGGAAAGTCAGATTAAGTTTCTTAGTCCATAGTCTGATGTGCACTGTGGGTGTAAGATTGCTGTTGGCTAAATACCGGCACCTACTTAAAGTCCCCACTGCTACAGAAAACAACAAAAGTAACCTCTGAGCTAGCAGTCTGCAACCTGGAAATGGCAAGTTTTGATGATGGGGATTTAGACAATTTAAACGCCAGAGCTCTTTTCCGCACGTCCAAATCATTCACCGAAATGTTTCCCATTGACACTATTTTGCCGAGGCACAGTCGCAGCATCCCGGGTGTCCATGACGATTGTGATTGGATTCGAGAAAAACAATCCAGGAGCAGTGATTTTTCCTCTATACCAGAATGTGTATGTTTAGAGGCAGACCTTTCCCCAGCGCTGAGTGCTGTGGAGAGAGGTCTAGCTACGTGAGACTACTTAGTCCACAAAACAATACTTGATATCACAGCAGAACAGTGTTGCAGGATCCTCTCAAACTACTGTAAAAGCTGTTTTGATGCCTCAGTATTTAACATTATATATTTGACTGTCAGAGAGTTGTGTCATCATCTGACTGAGTTTCAGTTCACATTCTCTTTGTGCCCTTTTGGAGTCACACCAACATTATGTCGATTTTTTATTCCTATGCTTTGTCCCGTTTATCCAACATTGTTAGATAGATGCAAGACTAAAAATGTAAAATAAAATCGGAGGCACTTGTTGCTGCAGCTTCAGTGGAGCTCTCTCTGTTATGTGAGACATGAACTGTTTGGTAGCAGCCATACACTGAGGTATGCAGAGATCATGAGTTTTCATTGATCGCGTGTAGTGGTGCATTTATGCATTCAAGCTCAAGTACCCACTACATGTGAGGCATTTGCTAACACTTTTAACTTAATGGCTACGTTGGAGTTTTTTTCTACTTTTTAAAATGAGTCCCCAGCTTCCTCAGTATTTTAGGAGAATTGTTTTGCTGAAAAGCTGAGAAACTTCTCCGCACTTTCCATTGGCGTGAAGGTGGGTAGATAATGACTGAATAACTGTCTGTTTTTGGATGATGCTTCCTTAAAGAACGCTTGATACATAAAGAAAATTGCACTGCTTTATACGCAAAAATTGTAATGGCTATTGATGAAAAGTAAATGAACAACTAAAAAAATTAAGACAATAATGGTATTCAGTGTCGTTACTTACTACAGTAGTGTTTCCGTTTTCCCATTAAATGCTACTATGCATGTTGCTTGCCAGACCATTGGAAGCAATTTGAGGTTCAGCCACATGTGGACAGGAGGAGCTGGAGATTGAATTGTCATTGCTGCAATTAATGGACAACCGACACTTCCTTTTGATCCACCCCCACCAAGTTGATCGATGAAATTTTCATATCAGTAACAAGGTGAAAATGTTATACTCTCTGCACCAGATGCTCCCTTTATGGTGTGAAAGTGTAAGGAATGTTTACTTCACGTACAGCTGTTTGGTTTAAAATGTACTTTAAATAGAGTAAGGTTCAACTTGTTGGCTTCCTCTAATAAAAAACAATGGCTCAGTTTAGCACATAGCAATTTTGCCAGTGATCACATGTAAAATGCTTGATTGCCAAGTAATTGCAACCATTGTAAATGAATTTTGTTGCTACAGAAATTGCCTGGAGGGCAGGGCTAAGCGAATAATTAGTAGCTGTCTTGTAAATCACATGTTAACTGTGAGCGTTTGCAGACACAAATTAAATGAACGTCCTCAAAGGACATAAAGTCTGAGTAAAACGTATAGAAAACATTTTTTTGTTATAGATCCTCCAATTTCTTTCGTCATTTCATGTAATTTTTGAAGAAGTAGAGAACTGTAAACACAAACAAACACACAAACTGGATGGTCCTTAGAAGTGTAAATCAGAAATTAGAAGCATATCTGTGTGTTTCTTTTGGTTTTATTGTGAACCTTTTATTTTGCTACATGCATGCATTAACATAAACAAGTTTCGGTGAGTGTTTTACCTCGCTCGTGTCTCATGAAAGGGAAAAGCTGGGGTGGTGCGTTTCAGCCGCTCAGCTTCTCTCCGAGGCAATCCAGAGATTGTTCAGTTCGCATTGTAAACTGAACGTTATCCATAGGCAACAGATATTTTATGGCTCTTACTGATGAATGTTTGCAAGATAGATTTGATGTCACAATAGTACATCCCTTGAGCAGCCACAAAAGCCTCCAGTGATGGAGGGTTTATTTTTAAAACTACAGGAAAGGCTTTCTGCAGATTAATTCCAGTGTATGGTTCCCATTGTGGGAGAAACAAATTGGGCTTTAAGGAATTAGTGTGTTTGCTGCATAAATTTTCCAATCTATCCCTGAAACATACGATTGTGTTAATGTGATTGGATGCTTCTGCGTTGCTTATGAGTGAAAACGGAAGCAAACTTTCCTAACTGCAAAGAGCTTCAAGTGCCATAATGATGGGCTCAGTGTTTCTCCATTGACCCAGGTGTGTTGTCTAAATACAATATGGATGTGCAGGGCTGCCTGCGCACTCCAGTGCTGGGAGACTATTTGCTGAAGGTCATTTGGGATCATAGCGTGCCATTAATAATTCCTGAAAGCATCCAACATCTCCATCTGTTCTGCCGCATCCATCGCTCCACTTCAAAGACAAAGGCAGCATCTGCAGGTAAGCATTAAACCTGCCTCCAGGCTAAGATGTTGGAGGTGGGATTCTTTGTTGAGAGAACTTATCTCTGGTCATCAGGTCATGCTGCTCATATATTAGCCAATTAGTGTTTGTATGTTTGTTCACACAACTTGAACCTGTGAACACATACACACATAGACCTGCAGATGCACAATGTGTATTGTGGCTGCTGAGTGTGTGATTTTTCTGTTTTCACTTGCTGAATCAAGTGTGGTATTAATTCCACACGTACCTTTGCAGGCTACCCTAACCCTACAGAAAGCAGTCGCCGCCCTCCATCGAGTCTGTCGGTCAGCGTAACAAGGTGTTGCTAGAGAAATTATCAAGCTGATTTTAAACAAAGCGTTTAATTATGTATTGTTTGTGTTTTTATGTGCATGTGTCACCGATCAGATAACACATACTCACCTGCACGCGTTGGGCCGGCAGTGCAGGGAAATCCAAGCAGGTTTCAATGACAGGCCCACTTGAGATACGTAGGAGTCCTGCAGGGAGCAAATGGATGTTTGGCAGTGGCATGTGCTGCCCGGGCCTGGTGCTCACAGTGGGCGAGAAGGCAAGTGCCTGGCTGAGTGAAAGATGGCAATGTGCAAGGCGAGTGTGTGCACACAGCTGAGGCTGTGACAGAAAACAGTGAGAGTTCTGCTCTTGCTGCTTCATCTTCCTCTGCGAGTGATAGACCTCCACGTTAATTTCGTTAATAGAGTCCAGCGCTTGTGATGGAGTGGTAGCAGCATATAAACAGCCATTCCACCAGCTTTTCTTGCTCATATGAGACTAATCATAAAAGATGTGTTTTGTGTATTTGGAAAAAGTGGCACGCAAAGCTGAGCTGGTGTGAAGATTTCTCATTATTTAATGGAACAGAGTGAGCACAGCACATCATTCGATGAAGCTTACGATTAATAGTGCTTCACCCCTGACATGTGGTCTGCTGATAAAGCACCTGTGCCCATGAGTAACCTCGCCGTCTTTCAGCCGTGGGCTCTTGTACTGTACTGTAGGTCTGACCAGTGAGTCTCCTCAAATCACCATCAGCTTCAAACTGCTTCGCCTGGCCAATTTGAATTTCACATCTCTGCTGACTCATAACCCTGTCAGGACCTCTCTTCTTTATCATGTCTGTGCCTCCGGTGGACTGTCCTCACAAGCAATAGGAATTAATTATTCAGATTAGAAACTGAGCAACAATTACTGTGATTTTTGTCAAAGGCTTTGTTTTGGCTTAATGTTGATATCTGATCGGGGCGTTACAGCACAGCCAAGATTGTCTTTGAAAGCAATTATTTTGCTGCATTTATTCATTCATGACATTTCGGCGGAAGTTAATGGCTGTGTCAGAGCCGGCAGGAAAGTGAGCAGGAAATGATTTTGGCTAATGACACACTCTGAAAGTAGTCAGGTAAGAGCGAGTGTGCTGGCCACTGCGCCGGACGGCGGCTCAGATCAACATGATAAAGAGGGACTGATTGAGCCGCGTACATCCACAGGAAGCTGAGCGTTGGGGTTCAAGGTTATCTGGACAAATCAGACTCCTGTTTCCATTCATCCCCTCCTCGCCCACCAGCCAGCCCTTCCTGGGCAAACCAGCAAATTAGCAATTCTGATGTCTGCAAGCAGGTCTGGCAAGGGAATGCCTGTGAATCCTAATGCCATGATTAAACTTTCATATCCGTCCGGGGGAAGTGCTGCATATACAAAATAAGCAATCTCTTTTTATTTTTCAGCACTTTAAGGAAGGCTGTTGAGATGAGCAAACATAAACCCTTCAACAGGGTTAAATGGACCAGGCCAAGTGTGTGTGGGAGTGAGTATCTGTGTGTGTGTGTGTGTGTGTGTGTGTGTGTGTGTGTGTGTGTGTGTGTGTGTGCTGGGGAGGGGTGATCCCTCACACAAATCACTCAAGTCTTTGTCTCTCTTCAGTGAATATAATTAGTATTGATACACTCTACGTAGGAAACTGTATTTCATTTAACATAATCATTTGCACTGCAACCATTTTTCTGTTGCATCTGTGAACAGGCCCAACCCCCATTCTTTAACATTGTGAATGTTACTGCTTGGTGTACATTAGCATATTAAATGGAAATGTTTAGGGAAATGGAATACCCAGGCGATGTTATGCTCCCTTGGCCGACCATACTGAGTGGATGGGAGAGAACACAGGGGACAGGGAGCCTCAGTCCAAGCGGCGAGCCAGGCCTGGATGTGGCCGTTACATAAGATGGTCTTATCAGGCTCTACCTCCTGCTGAGCCACAGCCTTGCTTCCCCCTGCTCCCCCTTGCTGGTGCTCCCAAAACATGGGCCTTCATTAGCAGGGCTAAATATCCCCGTTCTCTGCAATCTCTATCATTTCTTGCCTTGAGGCAATCCGATAATTACCTGTTCTCATTTCCCCTCCTTCTGGCCAGCAGGGAAGTGTTCTGACTTGCATTAGTTTGCATGAAATATTATCAGAATATTGCACATTTCTCAATCCTGCAGCCTCTGACACGAGAAATATGGAGTCGAAGGAGCCGTGATTGACAGGTGTCTGTCTTTCATGTTCCTCTGAGAATAGCTGCTTTGTTCTGGAGTTACAGCAGGAATTTTGATGGAAGACGGAATGAGTGCGTAATGTTTATAAAGGCTTTGTTGCTTTGTTTAACCTCCGTCTGCCATTATTTCCGGGCAGTATTGTTATGCATTACATTGCTTTTTGTTACCTACAGTGTAGGGGGTGAAAGAACTCTGGGTTTTTCTGAATTTAAACTCATCAGTGAGTTTCCCCCATGGAAAAACTATCAACGTTAAAGTCGAGGAGCATCTTCCTCTCTCTGAATCCTGTGGGGGTTCTCTGAGGAAGGTTGATGAGTACATAACATACAATGCCTGGGAGGGGAAGACATCTTGAGTGGTTACAGTCGCCATTATGCTCACAAGTCCAAAAACAATCCACCCTACTGCACATATTTTGTCTCATGTTATTCATTCCTATATGCAATAATGTCCTAAAGCTCTGAATTAGTATGTGAATAAGCTTTAGCACTAAAGGCTGGAAGCTCTGGTCACTAGAAATCATGTATGATACCTCTAATGAGCAAGAAAACAGCATCTCCTCTTGATATGATGCAGCATCTTCTCATTTTTCTGTTCTAAATGTCTGCCGGTGAAGTGCACATATTTCTACTTCAAATATTGCTGTTTTTAGAAGCTAATGTCATGCATGGCATTTGCCAAAAGGCATCTCTGTTTTATGGCAACGACACCACAGAAACGACACTTTTTGCCAGTGAAGTGATCGATTGCAGCTAATTTAAGGAATATCTCTAAATGTCATTCATAAATGCATACTGAAATTTTTAAAGTAACTTGTGTGTTAAGCAGAGGATCCGTCTGATCGGGAGTTGTCCTTGGTGCATGAGCTTAAGCCCATTCAGTGTCTCGCCTTACTGTGGGAAGCAGTGATGATTTTGGACTTTGTGACGGTCACTTTAATCTCTAATGAAGGTTTGTCCCTGGCTCTGCTCAGCCCTCTGATAGTGGAGCAGTCGTAAACAGGCCTGACAGCTAGCAGTGCAAATAAGAAAACGGAAGGGACCGGATCGTGCTAGCATTATGTTCTTATTCAGACAGAGCTGGGAAAAGACATGAGAAAATTCTTCTGCTGTGCTTTGCTTTGCTTACTGTGTGGCTGAATCATCGTACACCTTTGAATTAATTTTTCCTTTTCCCTTTTAAAAATACTCACATTCGTCCAAGAACATGAGCTACATTCCTGTGCAGCCAGTTGGTCAAAATATCCTTCAGAGTGGAAACTAAAACGCCATCAGGTTTATTTCAGCTGCAAATAAACATTCTGCTTTTAAGATTGCATCACAAATTGACCATAAAATCTGTGTTTATGAATTCAGTCTCGCCATGTTAAAGCATGAGCCTCTGTTAGTTTTACCCCATTATCATACAAATGAAGATGATTTCATGTTTAACACTGAGTTTGAGATGTAAATGTGAGCTAAAATGATTCTGTGAAACTGATTACTGGTTGCTCTGTGTTCTGACACATCCTGTGCTCATGCAGCATGTGCGACAGCTGGTTAGTAATTAAAATAATCTTCTCCCTGGTAGTGATTTAGCTTTCATGACTGCAGCTTACCTCAAATTGAAAATAAATTTATAGATAAATGCCTTTGCTGTTCCAGAAAATTATACCGCTGCAACTCAAAGGAGCCAAGTTGTTTATTTTAGTAGTAAAAGAGCAATCAGAGAAAACAAACAAAGCGCTTTATGAGTGCTGTCAGATTAATAATGATGCTAACCAGCGGCACACTCTACCCCACCTCATCATGGTAATTATAGATACTATATCATTATTATATCAAGTATTCACTACAGATTATCAAGATAATTGCAGCTTGCTCCAGGATTGCCAACTTCACTGTGCTGCCAATGAACTGGGAATTACTGTGCAGCAGAGAAACACACACATTTTGTCATCCACTGCAAACTAGCACCGAATCAGTTTGATGTGTTCATGTTCACTCTGAATTTTTCTTAAGTGAGCACAGAAATGTGCACACATACACACATAGATACACACACACGCACACAAACATCAGTTGACAGTGTTAAGATGAGGCTATACATGTGATACATTGTTTTTCTCCCAGCTTCTGTTCTGGTGTATCTGGGCAAATCCCGTGGTGATGAGGCGTAGAATCTGTCATGGAGAAGGCATAAGCCTTTCATATGCATAGTGGAGATAAGAGGCAGCCATTTTATCAGGCGAGCTGTCGCTCCAACATGCTTGCGTGTTATGTGTCCCCGGGAGCGCCTCCAGAAACATGTCCCTTTAATGACACGGCCCGCGCTCGCCAAGAGGACGCCCAGTTTGTTCTGAGAGATAACCTGACAATTATGCCAATTACACCAGCCAGCAACGTTGACAAACACACCAGGAGAATTGTTGCAGTTGATTGGTAGTTGTGTTCCGAAGTCCCCCTGCTGTGACCTCTTCTGTAATTTAACTAGCATGGAGGAGAATTGCAACGGGTTTTCTAGAAAATTCCCAAAGCCTTGTGTTCTTTTGTAACGAGCTGATGTTCGGGCCAAACTGAACAGGCAGAGAAATGTATCAAGTGTGTGAAGAAGGCAGAGGGAGAGAAATCACTGCTCCTGCAAGTCCCCACTGTATGCGATTTGTTTCGATTCATAAAGAGTGTTACATTTCCTGCCAGGCGCGGGCAACATGTAGAAAGTTGTTGTGGTGGATCATATTGCCTTTAAAGATTAGATCCCAAATACTGACCCAGCACCATTAGCTGCTGCTTATGTAACCCTTAAAGAGCACTGCTGCTGGCACCTGAGTGTGAAGCTTAGCTGCCTATGAAGTGAGGAGACACTGCCAATATGGGGGCAAATTAACAATAGAGTGGCGGCTCACCTGCTACAGCAGCAAGTGTGAGTGCTCAGTTAGAATACATAAAGGCTTTTTCAGCAGGTTTTTTTGAGCAAGAACAGCATTGTACTGCATCAGCCTGTTTGCGAAAAATCTGTTTTGATAAGCACGTACCTTTTGAAGGAAAAAAAGATGATCCCCCTTTTATTTTGGAGCACTTTAACTTCCAAGCAAAGCACACGATTTTTTAATTTCCATCCCAAAGTAACAAGACTCTGAATGATTGACATACAGCTGTCATTGCAGGCCAGATGACGTGAATTTTAAAAAATAAAATGTTCATACAAAGTTATAAGACCAAATCTTTTGTGCCATATCAAAGGGCACAACATTATTTCTTGGCAGGCCTTTAGGTTCTTTTGCTGACAAACAGAATTTATTTTCTCTTAAACTGCAGCAGTGTGTAGCTGTGGTACAACACCTCGCAGGGAGATTTCAAGGCAACAACAACTGCAGATTACACCGAGGTCAGGAACCATTCTATAACCGTTCACTTGAGCTCTGATCTGCTCGTGTAAGCACAGTTGGGGTTATGCCACAAGCGTGGCTTGTATCGCAAGTTACCTGAAGACAGACCTGGTCAGTGAGGAGCGTCATTGCCCACTGAGAGCACGCTTTACCTTTTGTAAGATCACAGTGATACACAGAGGCAGGCGTAAAAGCAAGCAGCTGCCTCTGCCAGCCTGGTCGAAGTGAACACAGCTCAGTTCCAGCATGTCCCCCTCACTCATCTTACATAACACTGTTAAGCTGGAGTTAGCAAACATTAGAGGTCAGCTGGTTATTGGGACAGTGGAAATGTAGTCATGCACTGGAGCACTATTTACAGTAGAAAAATCAGATGCTGTGTAAGGCAAACCATGTGTTTTTTTTCTTTTGCCTTTTGTTACAAGTTAGTAGATAAATATTTTGGGGTGAATGTGTTTAGTTTTTATCTCATACAGTACTGACAAAGCTCAAGACAGAGGGCTTATGTTACTGTATGTGCTAAGGATCTGTCCATGCCTTGAGGACATGATGTTTTTTTGGTTCCGTTATCATGTTAGCACAGTCTAATCACTGCTGTCTGATGTCCCTTAACAGTGAGGGTGCAATGATTTACACCTATGTTTGATGAAAAGAGGCTAGAGAATCCATTAGTGTCCATCTAAATTATATCAGCCAAACCACTGACACCAGCCTGCAGTCCACTGCCAGCTCATTGATTAAGAACAGTTTCCAGTGGTCTTACATAACGAGCCCTTTGCATTTGTTCAACAGTGCTGCTGTTCTCCTGTTGTGACAAGATGGCCATTTGTAGAACACAGTCAGATTTTTCTCTTGTCAGAGAGAAAATGCCTTAAATGAAATAAAAGCTGCCAAAATTAAGCACCGCATTCTGTAAGCTGGTGACTCACCTGCGTAAAATGGGGAATGAATAATGCAGAAACAATTGCAGAGGGTAGGCGATGTAGCAGATTTGCACATGATGATACTGTAGCATGCAGCACAAAAGAACTCAGTAATCCAGGAAGTCATAAAAAGACATCATATTGTCCAATTAATACCACGAAAAACAACCCACACTTCTCTGTGATTTCTGAGATGTTTTCAAGGCCTCGTAATCATCGACAACACGTGAATACCAAATTTAGACTCCCGTTGGAAGTCTCCATCTGAATACCGTCAACTCGTTTTTAAAACCCCCCTTTGATTTTGATAAAAGAAAGAGCAATGTCAATCAGGTGAACTAATGGGAATGTGCATTTTGTAATTCACTCAAAGGGAGTGGTAAATTGAAAAGAGTTTGCAACCTTTTAACACACTCATACACACACACTGGCGCTGACAGTCAAGCTCCATTATCTGACAGCTGGAGAGGTTAAAAATAACTGTGCTCGCAGCAAATTAGACGTATCATTTGGCTTCTAAGTGAGAGATGAATCTTTGTGTGGATGCTCCTGCCATGCCGTGACACAGGGGCAATACATCAGCCTGTGTTTGCCTGTCTTTCTCATAAACTCCAAATGGAATTGTAAACAGATGAAGCAATTTTGCACCAAATGTATTCTCTCTGCGTTGCTCCGATGCTACAGTGAGGAGCCCGGCTACCGTAGGCACATACATTACTGCCCCATGCACTCTCAAGTCAAACTACATAAATCATCATTTGGCCGCCTGCGGGGTTATTGCTCTCGCTCAAAGCCGTCCTCAAAGCGTTTTATATGTTACTTTTTATCTGACGATAAATCTGATGTTATTGCACATGCGACTTTTGAAAATCCTGCCTGTTTTTTTTCTCTGCATATGAGTAAAGAAAATACACACATGCTTTAAGCGTAGGTGTGTACATACACAAGGATGAGCTATATGGATCTCAATTCTGCTCGTCACAGTCAAGTTTTCCGTGTCATTCAATAGCACCTAGTCCACTTATGCATGCATGTCATGTCAGGTGTTTCAAGGTGGGGTGTCAGTTCCCATTTGAGCTCGTACAATAAGTGTAACCGTGGGGTCCTTGTTACTGTAAGGTAAGTACAGAGATTTCCATGGGAGGCTAAGGTGACAGCAGAGGTGTAGAGTTTCCTCTAAATACCTAACAACATCATTGTTAATTCATAGCTATTTAATCACTTACTCGAGTAAGTGCAGGAAGGATGATCTTTGTGTCATGTTGTCTCACAAGGTAATCTCTTGTATTTCCTTGCTTAAGACCCGTGCTCTAAATTTGTCACCGACTGCGTGCAGCCGAGTTTTAACATGAGTTTTAAGTCTGCATATTTACTGAGCTCAGTGTGGCCTTGACTCGGTCTGCATGACATGATTTATCTCTTCCAGCTTAACTGACAGGTATTGATGTGATACAAGGATAAATGCAGTAGATTGATGGAATTAAAGCCTACCCTATTGTTCCCATGCTGTGCATCACTGACACATGTGAGACTCGTGTCTCTCATTAAAGAAAATAAATGCTTCAGGCTTCCTCACTGCATAAGCATCAAGTTTGTGTGTGTGTGTGTGCATGCGTGCGCCTGTGTGTGTGGGAAGCTATCTCAGTTGTTTTCTCTCTTTATAATCTCTCCCTCCTTGCACAATGGATTTAGCTTGGCCTTGAATGGGAGGAATTGCAGCTGACTCTAAACAACAGATCATTCACCCTGTTGACTGAGGCCCAGACATGATTACATTAGACAAATGGGAAAGACCATTGATTATTTAATTAACTGTCAATTATTGCTTGTGAAAAGGAGAGGATCACAAATACAAGCCATGCTCTGTTGTTGCAGCATGGCCAGGTTACACCCCTGGGCGGCCCCCCTTGCTTCTTATATGATGCATCTAAGCCACTAAAGAAATCTAATCTTAACTATGCAGAAAAAGAAGGTAGAGCGCAAGAGCGAGGAAAGCTTTCTCTCCACTTTACGTGCACGGCAGGCACTTGGCTGTGCATCTAAATTTTAGCAAGCTAGTGTTAACTCTATATTTGGATTCCACCGGAGTGGATTAAGGATTCTTTACTGCAAACCCACGGGATTCTCAGAGACATAAAAGAAGAGACTGTTTGCATCCATGCTATACAAATAATTGCAGGTTTCAAATCGAGTGTAATTTCAAGCACCAGCTATACGGGAGAGTGTGGGCTTTGATGTACAAATCCACAATTCATGGGGGATTAGCACCCCAAAGGTTAGCAGTTGCTAATTACAGGAGATTGGTTATACATATCTAACAAGGCAAGAAGACAGCCTTAATAAATGTGAGGATTCATCAGGAACAAGGATAAGCGGCTGTGATAAGCGGACATGTATTTGAATCACCATAGATTGATACCCTGTAATGCCCTTCTTCATGGAATGGAAGAACAGAAGCGACGTCTCTGCCATTGTCTTCACAAACCGCAAACCTTGTGTGATATGAGATTTTCAAGATGCATTTGTGAATGCAGATT
>JAQFJA010000023.1:16219642-16233481 GCA_029874485.1 Naso brachycentron
AGAATATGTGTAGGGCAGCGCTCCATACCAGCAGGTCAGCCTGGGCTCATCGTACGCCTCACCTGCACCAACGCACACACACACACACACACGAGCATCACCAAAGGTGGAAAATGCAAAATATACAAACACCCCGGAGCTGGGAGTTACAGATGCAATGCGAATGCATTTGTAGTAAAATTAAAAAAAACAAATTTACACACTGTGTTTAACTACCCAGTAAATAGGCAGGTCGACCAGACCAGATGTCCGGAGGGGGGCAGCAGTTTACACAGAGCGCTTTATGTCGACATAATTCCACCAGAGGAAGAATGTCGCCTGTCAAACGTTTGTTAGCTGCTATGCTAACTAACGGCTAAATGTCTACAGTGGCGTCAACGCTGCTCTCGCTGCAGAAAGATTGGTAATGACAACAATGGAGCTGGAGTGGTTAGTAGTTTTAAAATTTTTGCAAAACATCAGCTGTAGACTTTGTGCGAATTCATGCCAATGAACTAATTACGAAACCTTACGTTACTTTAAATTTGGCTAGCTAATGTTAGCTAACAAGCTACTTAAGTTAGCGTAATATACCGGAGACGACTTCTAACCTGTTTGTCCTACTGAACCGTTAGCTACTCGCTTATTAAAATTGCGCTTAGGTGTAAAGTTAATGCCAAGATGTCGCTGGTTTTCTAGCCATTATTCGTCTGTGGAGGCTGTCAGATTTAAAACACGAGTCTGTTCCGAAGAAGACTAACGTTTAACACGAGAGAACCGTAAACGTTACCAGGCTAACAACACTGACAGTCAAAACACGCTAATAATACAGGAAGTTAATGATGAGCTAACTAACAAAGGGTTCATTATTATTGTTATTATTATTATTGCAATTATTATTCTTCTAATAAATTTCTCAGCATTTTTTAATCGATTTTATATCCTTTCTAGGTAAACCATATACATATCCTATTTAAAACTGATAAAGTAGGTGTAAGTGTTGGTATCAATAAAATTTGATTTAAGCTTGATTGAAGCTTTTAGCTTGTATTTTGAAGGTTGAAACAGGAAGTTTGATGTATTATCCTTGACTTGACCCTCCTCGACTGGGTTCTTTGAGCCTGGTGGCAACAGTATGAAAACGTTTAAATGAATTTTTTTTTTAATTATTTCTTTTGGTGAATTTGATTGTGACATCACTGAAAATAGAGTTTAAACCTACATTTTAGTGCCTATCACAGCAGTACAATTGGCATTATCACAAAGCATTAAGATGCATATCCTTTTTTGTTCTATTTAATTTATATCAAGATCTTTGCAACTAAAACTAATTAGAGAGAAACCAACAACTGGCATGGAACATTTTACTTATTTCAGCAGGATACAAATTAAATATGCTGGTAATTTTTGAAATTCTTTACTGCTGTATTGTGTCTCTTGAGTGATATTACTACAACTAAAAAAAAACAACAACAATACCTGAGTCATTCATTACATAGAATAAAAATCATGTATAGTCTGCGTAAGGGATATACTGATTATTGGTTTGGCAGATAATCGGTGTACATATTTGTCATTTTTCATAGTATCGATATTGGCATATTTTTATCAGCTGCCTGATTAAATTATATAGTATGCCTGCGTGGGTATGGGAAAACATTCTGAAACTGCCTTAGTTTGAATTTTTTCATTGTAAATGGCTGCGCAGTGATGCAGAAGTGCAGTGTGGGGCTATTTCACACAACCTGCACCAGGAAGGCGATGTGCAACACACGCCAAGTGAATGTCAGTCTGGCGCACTAAATACACAGTGAATTTTTTTTTATTATTTATTGTTGTTGTGCAAAAACATGGCAGTGCAGAATGTTTAGGAACAACATAGGCTCTCTAACGTTATATATTTTCTTCTTTTAATTTAAGGAAGGACCCTCCAGTCCCAGATGCTCCTTTCTTTACCAGAGATCTCTATGACAAATATTCCCTTGCACCCAGTAACAGAGAACTGTGGGCCTTTCTCCAAAGGTATTTCAGTAAATAAACATATAAAGTGATACATCAGTTCAGATGAATTTTTACTGATTTAAAGGCTAAGTAGTGAGAGTGTGCCTGAAATTTTTTTCCCCCTTTTAATTTTATTTTATTTATTTTTTTATCCTCTCTGAAGTCCTGCAAAGAATGCTATCATGAAACAGGAGTGTGATGTTGGGGCTGCAAAAGCATCCTGCTCTCCCTCCACAGAAGAAGTTGCAGAGTTTAAAGACAACAGTTGCATCAGCAGCAAAGAGTCCCATCGGGACAGCTGTGATAGTGATGATCCATGTGCAGACAATGCTGCCGAAGGTGCAGAGGAATGTAAAAGTGCCAAAAAATCAAAAGTAGAGCCAAAGCACATTGAGAGTGAGATGAATGCTCCTTATCCAGAACCCAGACTGCCCTACCCCTGCATGTCGAGCCTCTCCAGCAAAGAGCAGAAGATTTATCTGGACTGTTTGATGAGTAAGAAAACAAGCGTTCCTCCACAGGTACCAAGTTTCTCATTATTGATATTTAAAGCCATTAAGTCCTTTTTATGTCACTTCTTTTAAAATAATCTGCTTCAATGTTTCAGAGCATACAAGCGCGAATAAACAATGAAGTGATGCAGTTCATGAATTACCTGCATGATGTGGCCAAAATATGTGCAGGAGACTACAACTTCATAACACACGGAGCTATGCAGTATTCAGAGGTACTGCTACAAAGACTGCACCTTTCATCAGCTCTGTGAGATTCACTGTACGTTCATGTATTAAAACACAGCCCTAATATATTCTCCAGGATGTGTTGAAGGGCTGTTTGGAGTACATGAGGACATTTCCTCAGCTCTACCAGATCCATGAGATGACGAGTCTGACAGGGGGAACATTCAACCCAGGGCTGACGCTGACCTTTGAAAAACGGCTGCTTATCATGGTAATGCACTTTTTAAAGGAGGTTGTCTAGAATCACAAAGCTTTATTGTCATCGCATAGAAATAGTACATCGAGATTTGCTGTGCAGCATCTAAAAATGATACATAATAATAACATAAACATAATAATCAAAAAGATAAAAACAACATAATAAGAGCATTGGTACATAATTTTGTACTTCCTGTCCCAAGGTTATTGCACATTAGTAAGACACGTTTAATTGTTCTCATAAAGAAAAATAAATAGTTTTTCGATCAGTCCTGAGATATTTTGATGATGCAGATGTGGTGGCAGTAGGAGAAGAGAATCTAATTAGTCTCATCTGTGTATAATTATGTCTTCATGTACTATAAAAGCTATCGTCCACCTTTCTATTCAGCCTTTCAATTTGAAGTGTTGAATTGCAGAATCAGCCTTTCTTTCAGTGTTAATTCACCTTCTCTGTTTCCATACTTGTACTCTTTATTTCTCCAGGGCAATGTGGATATTACAGACCACAAGATCGTGCCTGCTGACGCACAGCTTGCATCGGATTATCAGAGTGTTTCATCAGAGAATCCTCCAGCTAAAAAAGCTAAGGACATGCACGCTGTAAGCAATTGTCTCGCTTTCTTAATTACTCCAATAAAGTAAGTCACAAAGATGGTTTACTGTTAGAATGGGATTCATGACCGCAGGTCTATTGTAACTCCACTTCAGCTCTTGCAGTTTTCACAAAAGACACCAGAGGGTGTTCATGTCTTGGTCAGCAAATCCAGTGCTAATTGCATTTCTAAAAGATCCAAGTGCAAACACTCTTTCTGTCATAGATCGGCTGGTTGTGGAACGTCATGCAGTTTCTTGTATTTGTTTGACTGATACAGTAGATGCTTTGTTTTATGACCTTGTCTAATTTTTCTCTACAGACCATCAGCAGTGATAGTAATGCAGAGAAACTATGTGCTCATTACAAGCCTCACGTGTGCCTCACTCGAGATGCCCTGGCCAGGCTGCTAGACAACCACGGCCCAGACTTTGGAGAGCAATGGGAGCTGCCTGTTTGGGTCAAATCAAATGCAGGAAAAGGTACAGCATCATCATTCATTCGTTCAGCCTGTTATGCCAAAAGTTAATTTAACTGACCCAATTTAGGCTTTTTATCCTCTTTGTGTTGCTGTTCACTTTCAGCCAATTAAAACACGGCAAATATGCCCCCAATAACTATCCTATTCTATTCAGTCAAAGCCCATATCTAGGAATAAATATTTGTTTTGTGATTAATAGACATGTAATCTAACACACTGTTACAAAAGCATGTTTAGAGTTCACCATAGCTTTGCTAAATTAGATCATGACCCCACAGATTTGCCTTGCTACATTTGTGTAAAAGAATAATAATCCATATGGCAGTGTCTAAACAGAGATGGTTTTTAAGAACAAAGTTATTTCAGTTGTATTTTTAAAATACATAAAGTATGTGACAGTAAAGATGTTCGCTATACATCAATGTGTTGAGAAAGAAAAAAAAGTCGATAGAGTGCTCAGGAAATTCAAACGATGTGAGATGAAGGTGCTCTTTGATGAGGGATGCTGAACTTCAAAAAGAGAAAAATCCAAAGCACTCTTCTGGCAAAAAGATAAAAAGGCTTTATTGAGATGAAATGCTAAAAAACATTGACAATGCATTTTAAAAATTAGATGAGAAGCAACCCAATGGCCCTCTTCAGGGTGTGCACTGATGCTGAATGGCCTCATGGTGGCACTGTTTCATACATCCCTTATTTTTTATTTTCAGACAGTAGTCAGAAGAAAACAGTGTACATAGACTCACCCCTTCTAAAGACTGAAATGACCGTGAGAGAGAGGAATCATATCTACAGTGAGGAGAGTTTGAAGCTTTCCATCAAGAAGAATGGAAGTGAAAATGTGGTCCATGTATTAACAGAACTTCCTGTGAAGGAGCAGCGACTCTTACCGGTAGGTCTTCTCGCAGAAAGACAATGGTGCTATCTTTGATATCATATTATCTCATTTAACCAGAATAATGTTTCTTTGTGTTGTCTTTCTAAATCAGGAGAGCTTGCATAGAAATTCAGTGACTGTTGAAGACAAAGGTCTTGATTTTGAGGTGGACCTCACCGACCTGGAGACGTTTGGAGAAATGACATCCATGAAAACCACCAAAACACAGAAGATACAGAATGATTCGGATGCATGGGTTAAAAGTAAAAAACCTATAAGTGCCCCAACTTTGACTAAATGCTCCAGTGAGCATCTTGTAAAAACAAGCAACAGTTCACAAGAAGTGATAAACACTTCATCGACAGATATGGTTGAACCCACAACAGAGGAAACAACTCAGCCCACTCAAAGTGAGAACATTGTACCAAAAACTGAACAGAGGAGACTTGACTCTGTCCAGGAAGGTGAGGAAGACCAGGTTTTTACAGGAGACTCAGATGATGAGAAGCTGGTCATTGATGACTCTTTGTCTCCAACTGCAAGACAACCCAAACCAAAGACCACAGCGTGCTCTGCAGACCCCCCAAGTACCCCTGTCTCTGAGTCTGTGACTTCAGAGTCATCTCCCCCTCAGAGAGGTACAAGGCAGAAGCGACAGCCCAAAAAAGCAAAGGTATCTGGCGACCAGCTCAGTGAGATCCTGCGTATGCAAACAGCCATGTTCAGCTCTGTCAGTGACACAACCAAATGCTCCATATCTTCAGAGGAGACCAAACCAGCCACCCCAAATGTGGGACCGTCAGTTCACTCCACTCCAGTGTCTCTAGTTAAACCCTGTGTGTCCTCATATTTAGAACGAACCCAGAACCAGGATGGAGAGGCCTGCGCTGCTGCTCATGAGTCTGCACCAGTGGTCAACATTCCTACTCCAGAACACAAAAGTTAGTGTCAAATTGATTTGAAGTCTGTGGATGTAAGCTGTGTGTTATGTGCTGAATCAACGCACTGCATGTTATTGCCCCCCCTCTACGCAGAAATACTGTCACAAGACCTGCAGGCTAGTGCCGAAAATGAACAAGATTATGCGGCACCAGAGGAAGGCAACCTGCTCTACAAGCTCTACAGTCTGCATGATGTGCTGTTAATGGTGCGCAGCTCCATACCACTGACCCACAGCAGGAAAGAAGGCAACACCCAAAACCAGGTACACTTGTTAACCAATACACATCCTCCAGAATTTCAGATTTTTACATTTTCAATTTACATATTAAATATTCCATTAGTACATGCCAAAGCACTATTTCTTTTCTTTGTCTCCTGTCCCAATAGTTTGTGCCAGTGCATGTCTTGCCCAAACTGGAATACCAGTTGAGTTATGGTGTTGAGTGTCTAAGCAGCAGTGAGGCGTGTCAGCTGTGGACTGAGACATTGCTCCACTCCAGCACTGTATCCTACATAGGTAAAACTTCTACTTGCAGCCTAAAGTCAGTGAGACAGACATGTTCCCAAGTTGGTTTTAGTTCAAGTGTAATCCTGGGAATCCCTTTTGCTCTTTAATATGTCAACATAATCGGCAGGAAAATAAACAACATAACATCTATGTGGATTTAAAAAAAGAGGACTTTTTTTTCTTGACTCATGGGATTAGTAGAGTCCACATGGCAGAACCTCCCACAAACCAAAGGAATATCCTTTAGATGACTCACCATCCTGATGTTACTGAGTTTACTCTGTTGTCATGACGACAGTCACTTGATTGTGGGGAATTACAGAGAATGAAGTGCACAGAGTTCAGCTAAATGTTGTTTTGAGCCTCTGTTTAATTCCCTTAATACGTAGTGTTGCTGCTCACCTGTGGCTCATGATTCTTGAAAAGCCTCTGTACTTCTCCTGGACGTGGTTTATTTAGAGTTGATAACTTGTGCATGTGTTGGCTGTGAGTATATATTGTTTTCTGCACAGCACAATGAAGTCTTTCAGTCTTACGCAGACTTTTGAAAAAGAAGCATCCTGAAAATTATACCTCTGTCTAATCTGTTTGCATAGTTGACACACTGGGCTGGTGTGCTGTCAGTGCAACAAACTTCTTTACTGGTTCCCAACAATCAACTTCACTGCTATAAATATCTTGCTGTAAAGTAGCTGTAACCCCAGATCAGGCACCTGACAATGTAGTTTTCTTTAAAGGAGCATACCAGTGTTACTGCATGTCATTGTCCTTAGTCAGCATCAGCCACATAGGTGACATAAACCTTGTCCATTTCCCCCAAAATAGCTTTATCTATGAGATATTGTGTTTGTTTATTTTGTCGATATTTAATAAACGTTAACAGAAAGTAGCTGAAAATGTGTGACAGTGTTAGTTGAAATGATTGTCTGTGTCAAAATCCTTCTTCATGCTAAAATTCAACCTAGGAAGGCAGCAAAAGAACTATTTTTCCAGGCGTAATAACTTTAGTCTCCATGGCTCCCAGCTCCCCTCACTGTCACACTCAAGGGCATAAATCCCAGGGGGGACACAGGGGACATGTTCCCCCCTCCAGATAGAGTCCCCCTCAATAATATGGTTTTAAAATATAACTATATTATTTAGAATGATTCTAAATATCATAATAATTCGCACTGAAAGCACGTGCTGATTATAAAAGCAAACAAAAGGGCGAAAAATAAAGTCCCCCTCAGCCATGTCTCAGAATGGTTTAGTCCATAGTAGTGTTTAGTGCTTGTGCCACTTCAGTGCTGATTGTGCGTGGAGTGAGAGAGTGTGCTCTGAATGTGAGGTGAATGATTACTTTTATAGTTAACTTAAGACAGAAAAAGGTTCAAATTAAAGGGGGGATTTGGACACTGTAGGCTAACGTAAGTAGTTAGCTATCTAGCTTTTCAATACACAAATAAATGCTAGTGTTAGCTAGTTTTCCTACTTCACTACTAAATAATGGTAGTTAGCCAAAACTAACATTTGCCTTAGTTGCCATTAGCTAATTACTGTTAGTGTAGTGCATCTTATGTAATGGGAGTGACTGAAGGACACTGAGGGTCAACACTGTGAGACAAGTTTAAAAGAAAGTAAAGCAAATCTGAAATCAGATTTTTACCCCTCCTCTCACTCAGCGATTTCTGACCAAATTAACGCAGATGTTCTCTGTAGAAGGGTGAATTACTTATACCTAGAAACTTTCACGTGTCCTGTAGTGTTTCTATGCCCTGTTTCAACATGAGTGGGGTTTACAAATGCAGTCTGAAAACTCTTGAAATATACACATGGTCTAATTTTAACAACAACATTTGCAGAAGATAGAGGCGATGTCTACTAATGGTGACAAGTCAAAAACAGACTTGAATGCTCCTTTAAAGAGAATGTTTCAGTTTTGAAAGTATTAGACCTTGTAGTCTTAAAAAAGGACAGTATCTGTGGCTGCAAACAGAAGCAAAGGAAAAGAAGCAGCCAGTGTGATGACATTCAAACTTTATGCAAAACAATAAAGAATACCTGCCTCTTTATGTCATTTCGCAATAGGAACAGCTAAGAAAAGACTTCTTCTTTGCTCAGTGGTTTGTAGTTCATCATGTGGTTTATCATGTGGCATTCCCCAATTGTATTTCTGGCTGTGGTAGCAAACAGTCTGTAATTGAAGGAAGGCACCGTTGGTACAAGCAGGCATTACAAGCTGGAGTGGGAGGCAGGAAAGGAGACGGGACCAACAAGCGTTTCTTACCACCCACTCAAGCTTGTAACAACACTGGCAAATCATCACAGGCTAATTACATTGTAAGCACTAGGAATGGCATTGATGATGAAGTGAAGCTCTTGATGTGCACGCTCATTAGCTCTTGTTCTTCTCTCTGTGTATCCCTCGCTCTCCCTTCTCTGTCTCTGTAGCTCACATCAATGCTCACACATCAAAAGTAGCTCTGCTGAGAAAGCTGCCTGACGACTGGAAGCAGAACATCTCTTGTGGGTTCAAGTGAGTGTCGCTATGTGTGCAGATGATCAGGATTAACCTAATCACCCCTGTATGATTATGTTACTTAAGAGGTTGTCATCCAAAGATTCAGTCAGTTTATCAATAATCCGAGCCTTTTCATCAATGTTAGCTCTCATCGTGTCAGAAGCAGTGTTGAAATTTAGATCCCCATTAGAGGAGACAAGCTGTTTCTTGATGATGTCTATTTCCATCCACAGGCCATCAAAGTCACTGAATATACTGCACCACCTACTGAAAAAGCTGACTGGGTGAGCTGTTGAGAACATTCATTGTCTTCTTTATGTTTGTAGGTTATTAGTGTTGAGCAGGATCGAATCCCCTCATTTTGTCAATGCATGACCCTGTATGACTGTTTATGGTAAAACATTTTTTACACCCACAAACTTAATCTGGGTTGGCTTAAGATGTTTATATTTACTGCAAGAGTTTTGTAATATTTACTGTGTAAAAACTGTAAAAATGCATTAACAGTATGCATCATGGTGGTTTGAGAAGGGTTGGGTCTTTGTCTTAAACTCTCACAGATGAGATGAGTTGTTGGTGCTCATGTGTCTTCACAAGCTGTTAAAGGTGATGAAATTATTGTACAGTCAGGTCTGACATGGCTCTTCCTTCTTGTGCGTGTTGGAGGGTTACGCAATCGATTACTCAAAAACACACGACAGACGTGTCACCCTCTGCCCTCTCAAGGCTACATTCCTGTCATTTGACTGGAAACAAGAAACCCCTAATAATGTTAAACCATGTTTTACTGTGTTGGTCTTTTGACTCTAACACACCCTCCATGTCTTAATGTGCTTTTTTAGGTTAGAGGAAGGACAGTACCTGATTGTACACAAGGCAGGTGAACCATTTGTGACCTTTTTAAAAGCGGCTACGGGAAAAGTGAGCCGGGGGGTGTACAACTTGCAGCAGGCCCACAGCTCTGTCCCACAGCCCCCAGCCTCCAGCCACGTGCCCTGGATACCTGTCGACCCCACTGTGGCCCTGCCTTTCCACCAGAAACATGGTCGTGTCCCCTGCACCTTCCCACCAAAACCCTTCATCAAGGTGTGTACTTGATTTATCCCACCATAGCCACTGTTTTGTTTGATGTTACTATGTAAAAAAATTTACAATGACAATGGAGATGATGACCAGAAAAAAGGTGCCAATGAGGTGAAAGGTGTTGCTCTCAGGAACTGTTAAAGCTAAAAAAGCTCACACCCTTAATAATATGAAAGCACACACACACACACGCACACACAAATGGATTCTCTAAAAGCCAAAATAAATTAATCGCAGTTTCCCACAAAGTTGTGGTGAGTGCAAAGCCCTTGGCCATTTTCTAATCAATCAGGGTGAACCAGCTGACTTCTGTGTAATTTGCCTGCGCAAGCCCAAAACTAACAACAGGGACAATAGAGAGCATTGCAATATCAACAACAGATCAGCAGGTTTTATAGTGTAGATTCTGGGACATTCATTGGATGCCTGTCTGAAATTCCACATAGCAAAGACATTTTACCTTATGAAACAGCAAAAGAAAACAACTGTGAATAAAACAAATCCTCAACTAAATGAATGAATTAATAAAAAATTATTTCAGACGTGAAAACAAAAACAAAAGAAAACAAAATTTTAAATTAGTTCTACATAAAAACAGAATAATATGAAAAGAAAAAAATGTTACAAAAAATCAAAAACAAGCACTGACATATCTGGTCATTCACATCAGAAAAAAATTGCCACTGATGTTTGTACTTCTGAGAATGACAATTAAAACATATTGTTTAAGGTTACAATGAATGATGCTACTTGAATTTAGCTCTAGTTGTTCACGATTTAACCTTTTTACCTTCCTTTTACCCCAGCAGACAGCAAAAGACTGGTCATGTCAGGGCAGCAGCCACGGAGCTGCACAGCCAAAGAACAACTTGAACGTACAGGGCAACAAGAGGAATAAGAAGAAAAAGAATCGTGCAGCTAAACGCAACAGCTATATTAAAAAGCTAATTGAGAAGTCCATTTAGAATCCAAGGGAAGCACTTAAAATGTCTGTGATTTCAGAGTGGAAATGAATCGTAACCTTAAATATACTGAAGCATTTGTACAGTAAAAATATATATTTTAATAATTTTATTTTTACATTTTTGTATTTTGTCAGTGGTCAATTTTTCTGAAAACAGATCAGCAATAAACTTTGTCTTAAGCATCATTTGTGTTTGTAATGTTACTGTTGTTTGTCTGGAGCTCCTCTGTATATGAGGCAATTGTTTGTGTGAAAACTCTACTGCTTGCTTAAGTTTCCTGCGGCTTCTTTCGGAACGGGTGGAGTCATGAGTGAATGGAAAGGGGTGGGAGTGTGAGTCAGGGGAGTGGAAGGGGAAGTCTCTCTTGTGTCGGAAAAGTTAAACCTTCACAGCCATTCTACTTAAACATCACCTGGATGAATCAGTGCATCATCTCAACTTAAACAGCATAGGTAAGTTCAGCCTTATGTACGCTTTAGTGTGGACTAAGTAAATCTGTAGTTTAGATCAGCAGTCAAAACAAAGTATTCCTCACAACTTCCATTCAGGTTGTGCTAGCAAGCTTTCTCGTTTCTTTCCTTTAGTTTTGTTTTTTTGTTTAAGAAAGAATGAATTCCTGTTCTCCAGTGTGAGCTTCAAAACCTGTTTTCTTGTCTGCATATCAGTGAACTTTGTTTTCATTCTAAATTGAAGTACAGCAACTTTTTCCAGGGTGTGTCTCTTTGGGGTTGCTTTAAGGATATGTGTCTGGCTGAACAAGGATTTTGAAAGAGTTGGTGGATTGTTGGCCTTTAACCATTTTATTAGAAGCTATAAATGTGAAAAGGTAGTGAAGGAGTGAAAACAAAAGAACAACTGTTTTTGAAATGGATAAAGTCTCTTGCAGTGATTTGAATTAAGCAATGCTTTAATTATCTTTGGTTCTGCGCCTCTGTGGCTGAAGTGATTACATCTTGAGACACAACAAACATGACCCCTTGCATAGTTCAGCTCAGAGAAGTCAGTGTTAGGATTAACATGAGACTCAAGTACAAGAATGTGGGTTTGTTGACAGGTTTGTCACCTTTTCCCAAAACAGGCAAGATGGCTTTGGTGTCAGAGTTTCTGGGACAGTTGGCCCTCAACGTTGGGGTAATGTCAAACTTTCCTTTATTCTGTCTCATACAGTACATTATGTATTTGTACATCTCACTCTCAATTTGCTTTGAATCCTCAGTCTCCTGAACCCAAATACCCCACTGTGGTACCTGCTGTGGACTTCGACCCTGACAGAGATGCTGCCAGAATAGAGACTGCGATCAAAACTAAAGGCAAGATGCTGAACTGTGCATGTGGCTCTAACACTCAGTGCTAGATTCTGCAGCTTCTTGCTACAGATGAGTTGCTGGTATTTGTGAGTCAGCACCCTGGCTCAAAATGTTTGGACCACACCGGGAAAGCCTCCAAGTCTATGCGTCACTGCTGGCTGAGTCGGTTCTGGCCACTGACTGAAAGTTGTTGGCAGCAGTCTGACAGCCCACCATTTTGTCATGATGAACAATATGTTCTGTGTAGAGTAAAATTTCTTTACTAAAGAGTTTATGAGGGAGATCTTGTGACCAACATCATGTGTTGAAGCAAGCTAACTGTGCTGCGAGGCGATCTCATAACCTACCATGCTGCTATATGGCATTTCCTAGGCCCTCATCATTTAGAATTGTAACTACAGTCATAAATAAGAGTAAGAAAGTCTCATTGTTGAAATTTCTTCCTGTGGAAGTTGCATATTCTTGCTAGCTTAACAAATTTTAGTACATTTTTTTTGGCACCAAAAGGTTAAAGATTATTAGACTTAACACAGATAAATCAGCCAAAATGTTTGTCACAACCACATAAGAGTCATGCTTGTGAAAAGTGTGTGGTAATGTGCATACTACAAATACAGTTAGAATTTAAATTTACCTCAAATTCAAAGTTAAAATCTCGAAAAAACAGCATCAGTACAGCTGCAGTCCAGATTTACTTAAGTACCAGTAAGTACAAATGTTAGCATCAAATATACTAAAGGTAGCAAAAGTAATGGAACTCATTTTGCAAAATGGACCATTTCAGAATATATATATATATCAATCAATACAGGATTAGAATTAATAACATATTTGTATGTACATCACAAATTTATATCACTCCTGCTTGTTCAATGTATTAAGATGCTTTATAATTTGCTTATCAGAATCTGAATCTAGTAGCTATAGCCGTCACACAAATACAGTGGAATAAAACTTTCTGTATTGAAATCTGAAATGTAATGGAGTAGAACTGTACCAAAGCTGAGAGTGGCCATGATTGCTGCTATCTTTTTTTAAGATTCTGTTAGCTCGAGATCACAAAAGTAATTATTTCATTATCTGGGGACAACGGCTCGTTATCTCAAGATAACGGAATAAATTAATATGTTATCACAGGTTACCAAGGCTCGTTTTCCTGTGATAACAGGGTAACAAGGTCTGTTTCAAAATATAAGGTTGGTTCCTCTTTACTAATAATTTTTATGAGAGATCAGGACTGCTGCTGAAAAATGGCTATGTGGAGATACTGTGAAGGTCACACAGTGAGACGGACAAGTCTCACACAAAACCGCATGGCCTTAATAATGTCTTTATCTCTGCCATTATGATAATACAGGCTTTATTTGAGAAGCTAATGGCTGATGCAGAGATCGGAGATGATCAACATCTTTTATTATCATAAACATGATGTTTTCCTTTTGACCCTTACATTGTAGTTGTCTGCTCTGACTGCATGAAACAAAACTAAACATTTATACCTTTATTTACTGTTTAGTTATGAATCCTGCCCAACAGTGGCAGTGATCTTGAAGGGCCAAATCTGTGTGATCATGAACTGAACACTTGCTTTCAATTTCTCCATAATTATCCCATGACCTCGTAATGAGGGTTCACCACATAAATGATGCCGTTATCACAG
>JAQFJA010000023.1:16439717-16453186 GCA_029874485.1 Naso brachycentron
ACAACAGCTCTGTCTCTATTGTTTATTATTAGAGATGGCATCCATAACATGACTCAATTCTTCAAAACTACTTTTTCTGTCAAATTTAGTTTCATTGACAATGTTGCACCCTTTGACTGCTTCAGGCAGCATACTACCAACAATTTTCCTTTTATTTGAGAATGTATTTAAAAAATGAATTCTAGTAAGTCTATTAAGGATTTGTTTGGAAAAAATACTTTACTAGAATGTGCAAGCCATGACAGCATTAATAATGTAGCCTGCCGGTAATTTAAAAAGAGAACAAGGCTGCCAGTCAGCTCCATATTCACTGTGAGTAATGCTTTAAATAGTTTGAACATAATTGCTTTCTGCGTCTTCATTCATTTAATAAATCATGACACCTACAGATTATCAGACATTTATCAGGATTAAACTGGAGTGTTTTCAGCACACTGTAGAGCACAGTTACTATCCTGGGCTCTGAGAGCAGCCAGGCAGTGCAACCCTTTGTTCGTGGGGGCATGCATTTCCCAGAAATGGGCATGGTCATGAAAGAACCTTTGCGACATGTATTTCGAGGAAAGAACATTCATTAGCACACTAAACAACAGTCTTGGTTCATTTATGTCTACCCATGGTTCAAACTCTCGACAACATTGATAGTCACTGCTGAGAATAATCAACACAGACGTGGACTCACAGGACCCCGCACTAACATGCTTCTTCTGTGAACTCTCTAGATGTGCCTGTGGTCAGCTGACGACACAGCACGTGGCCATCCCTCCTGGTGCCAATTCTGTGGAGGAAGCGAACCAGTTGGTGCAGATTGACACCCCGAGGGATAAATGGAGCGTGATCAAGCACACCAGGACCTACCCGACGGATGCCTTTGGCTTAATTGAGTTCCAGGGAGGAGGGTTCATCAACAAGGCCATGGTGAGTCTCAGCAGCTGAAAATATGACTTCTGTACCTACATAGTTGGTTTTATAAAGAGGTAAAACAGCATTAAAGAAGCTAGAGGATGTAAAACTTAGAGCAGATAATGTGACTGTGTGGGTTGATTGGAAATAAGTCACAATGCTGTACTTTCCCCTTCTGTTCTTTCGCAGTACATTCGAGTCTCCTATGACACAAAGCCAGACAACCTCCTGCATCTGATGGTGAAGGACTGGCAGTTGGAGCTGCCTACCTTGCTCATCTCTGTACACGGAGGCCTCCAGAACTTCGACCTCCAGCCCAAACTCAAGCAGGTGTTTGGGAAGGGCCTGATCAAAGCTGCAGTCACCACCGGAGCTTGGATCTTTACAGGCGGCGTCAACACAGGTAGGATGCTTTTGATGTTCATTTAACAAATAACAGTTGCCAACATTAAAAGATTACCTCTACTCTAAAATGTCATTACATAATACCTATTTCCCGGGGGAGATTTGACCAACCCATTGTCACAGGTTTAAGCACTGTAATTAGAGCTTTTGTGAGAGAATTCATCACAAATGACAGTCCTTGTAGATTTTGTGTGCACTGCAACTGCAATGTGTCCCATGATGCAGCTCCATTAGGTAGCTGAAAGAGTCTTTATTCATGTTGCTGGAACTTTGTCTTCATACCTCAGGGGTGATCCGTCATGTCGGAGATGCCTTAAAGGACCATTCCTCTAAGTCAAGAGGGAAAGTTTGTGCAATAGGAATTGCTCCATGGGGGATCCTGGAGAACAAAGAGGACCTCATTGGAAAAGATGTGAGGACCTTGCAGCTGATTTTGGCTTCCTGAACATATACCCCTTTTAACAAATATTTTTTATGAAATGTCTCAAACTGATTTCTTCCCTTTTCCAGGTGTGCAGACCCTATCAGACGATGGCGAACCCACTGAGCAAGCTGGCTGTGCTCAACAACAGTCACTCTCACTTCATCCTGACCGACAACGGCACTTGTGGGAAGTATGGCTCCGAGGTCAAATTGCGGCGGCTGCTGGAGAAGCACATTTCCCTGCAGAAGATCAACACTCGTAAGTCAGAGTCTCCCACAGAAAACATAAAACATGTTCCATCCTCCATGGTGTGTGAGTGTGAGCCACAGTCTTGTTGGACATGTGGATGGAGAGCTCCTCTGTGACCTGTGGGCTTCCCTTTGTCATCCTATGCCTGGAGCTCGGATAAGGCAGGGACAGCAAAGGGATGCTCAGCTGTCACCACTGACTTCACTCCTTGCTCCTCTGGTTTGTCTGTTCAAACATCACATTGACGTGTTCTTCTTCAACATTTCATGTTTAAAGTTGGCTATTATAAGGTGACACTTTGGTGAGGACTGACTTTGTTGATTGTTTCAGGTTTGGGTCAGGGGGTTCCCCTTGTGTGTCTGATAGTGGAAGGAGGTCCTAACGTCATCTCCATTGCACTGGAGAGTCTAAGAGATGAGCCTCCGATCCCCGTAGTGGTGTGTGACGGCAGTGGGAGAGCTTCTGACATCATTTCCTTTGCACACAAGTTCTCAGAGGACGGAGGGTGAGATTTCAGATTATTTCAGCTTTGTTGCTCCTGGATGTGATTCCACTGGTAAAAAGCTGAAATACCATCTTTAATTTCCTCTTCCAGCTTGGTTAATGATGATGTCAGAGAGCAGCTTTTGGTGACCATTCAGAAGACTTTCAATTATAGCAAAAGCCAGTCTCAGCAAATCCTGCTCATGGTTATGGAGTGCATGAAGAAAAGAGAACTGGTAAGTAGAAGTAGTGTAAAAAAAATAAGGTGCTATATAATCTTCAAGCTTCAGGTATTTCACATTATCTTGTATTTGATGGTCTGTGTCAATCAATAAACATTGCTGAGTTGTGAAACATCTGGTCTCCATCGTCATTCATCCATTCCACTCATCTGTGTATTTCCATTAACATACTGAATAAACATAATCCCCACAACGTGCTTGTCAATTCTCCATCTTGCTGTGGTCATGTGTGGCATGTCATGTAATCTGGGGCATTCGCCCCTTCGCTGTATGCTATCATCAACCCTCATGTATAAGCACACAGCTGTAAAGTAGTGTTGAGGGTCTAATTCTGCTATTAATGTAAACAACACAGCCCATGGCTCTACAATGAAACACGCCTTGGTAAGACTCTTCACAGATAGCAGATTAATCCCTGAGCTGAGAGTGTTTCTCCAAAGTGTCTGCTGGATACCTTGAGCATGAATATCTAAAGTATTTGTGCATCTCCAGCAGATTTTCCATAGACATAAGTGATGAGATTAGTAGTTTGTAATACCCAACACATATAATCTCCACACTCCATACATTTGGGTGGGAAATATCAGTGCACACAACCACCTGCTTAGCAGAGGCTCTTACTTCATCCATTCACTGTAAGCATGCAGCACACAGATGGAGAAGAGGATCCATCCCCCTAATCCTCGGCCAGGTTCCTCTCACTCCACTCCACAGGCTTTTTCTCAGTCCAAAGAGTGCAATCACTGCACCAGCTACTCTGCATCCTCTATCCCCAATGTATTAGACCGCCTAATGCTCCAACACACTAGGATAAGCAACTTAAACTGCTTTTTCAAAGATCATACCGCTGCGGGCTTTTTTACACACCATTTAGGTTTTACTGATACCCAACCCAGACATTGTGACAGAACCACAAGTTGTTTGAGCTCTTTATATGCAACTAAGAGGCCACGCTTTTGCCCGATCTTAATCTAAAGTGCCATGACTAACCTACAGGTGAATCCGTGCCACAGTCTAGTTACCACTTAATCCTTTCATCCTAAGTGCATCCCATGTGAACAGCTGGGTAAGACAAATAAAAATACTGATTAAGAGGCAGAAATTTGCTGTGATGTAACACCAGGATGCAACATTCAACCGAATTAGGAGTTTATAATTTTAAAACTCTCCCTATGTGCAGAAAAGCATATGACACACCCTGCAACTGTCTGAATGAGTGGACCAAGTATTCAGTCTTCACAGTGTGCAGGCTGCCGATCCCGAGACCAGCTCTGGCACCGTGCCATATATTCATGCTAACCTAATCCCATTTATCATAGCTGCACATGTGACAGACCTGTCAGCATAATGTTATTTGATATAGGCGAGTCTGTAACAAGGAAGGCACTATCACACTGTCTGACAAGTCAATTAGCTGTTTGTGCTTGAAGGGTCAGCCAGAGTGCTGCAGTGAGACGTCCTGCTGGAACAACAGCAATAACACTGCGTGTTTACAGCCGCAGTGCAAGTTGGAATGTATTGCTGGCCCAAATTCACTCATTCATTTATCCACTCATTTGTGTGGTTTGTTATTAACTGATGCACACAGAGTGAAAGTCTTTACATCTGCCATCTTTTCTTTAAAATTTTTTCTACACATGTAGATCACTGTTTTTCGAATGGGTTCTGAAGGACAACAAGATATCGAAATGGCCATTCTCACGGCCTTGTTAAAAGGTAATTTATTTTAACAGTATGGGTACTATAACAACAAAGCAACAGCTTCTTGAGATGTACTACATGTTTTCTATTCTCTCCCTGCTCCTCTGTTTCTGTTGCATCAGGCACAAATGCTTCAGCAGCTGACCAGCTCAGTTTGGCTCTGGCCTGGAACAGAGTGGATATCGCTCGCAATCACATCTTTGTTTACGGACACAATTTACCAGTGAGTTGTGCTCACATCTAAATCATGTTTAAGTAATTATTCCACTGGAGTGCACAATAGTTTCAATGTTGGAAAGGATGTGTTGAGTCCTTAAGGAAAGTATTTGGTTTTTTTTAGTTAGTTTTGTTTATTGCTACGTCACTTGGATGTTGGATCTTTATTGTGGAGAAGTATGTATAGAGGTTTGCTTTCTCATTCATCTGCTGAGGTTTGGACGCCACCTGCAATCCAGTATGCAACTTATCTAAAGATGTAAGTGAGAGGTCCAGCTCACATGTGAAGAATTGACCTAAACATGAAGTGGAGGACATGCTGAGTCTAGCAGATAAACTTTTGAAATGTTAATATTCTAAAAAGACTCTGGATTAGGGGAAAACGCAATAAATGCATTTAGAGAATTTTAATGGGGTAATTGAGGTTTTGGTGAAAAAACTACATTAGACACAAATATTGTTCAGAGTTTTTTCTTAATTCAAACCTATCTATGGAGGATCTGTAACCCACAGTGTGTTCTTGACATCAGGCAGAAGAACATAAGCTGTGTTTTGTTTGTCAGATACACAAAATGTCAAAGATGTCACAAAATAATACTGATAACAGAGAACAGACTGGTATGTTGATGCTCTCAGAGGAGATACAGCTTTATTTATTCACTTTACTAGCCTGCCGGTGCCATTGCCAACACTACAACCTCTGCAGTCGTGTCTCAGGAGAAGCAAAAGAGCCCTGCCAGTGCTCCTCGTAACAAAACCCGAGGAAAGAAGGGGAAGGGGAAGGGAAAGGCAAAGCCTGAACCTCCAGAGGAAACAGACCCAAGGAAGCTGGAGCTGATTCGTTGGGTAAGTGTGGGGTTTATTGCAAAGACTATCAGTGTTTAAAAGATGGTATTGTAATGAATGTTGTAATGAGTTAATAATAATTTGTCTGTCTTATGTGCTACTTTCTTTTAGGTGAACTCTCTGGAGCAAGCTATGATGGACGCTCTGGTGCTGGACAGAGTGGACTTTGTCAAACTCCTCCTCGAAAATGGAGTCAATATTCACCACTTCCTCACCATTCCCAGATTGGAGGAGTTATACAACACGGTGGGCCTGACACACACCAGTAAACGATGATGAGAGTCAAAGTACAGATTTGACAAATATAAACACAATTGTTGAAGCTTATTTCTGACTTTCTTCCTCCTCATCTTTCAGAAACTTGGCCCTGCTAATACACTGAATGCTGTGGTTCGAGACGTCAAAAAGGTAAAGATGATCATTCCCATCAAACGGTTTTGCTGCATGATGTCAATCCTTTCAGATTGTTTAACATATATTACTCTGTGATTCTGCAGGGAAACCTTCCTCCAGATTATCAGATCACTTTGATTGATATTGGTCTGGTGCTGGAGTGTTTCATGGGTGGAGCTTACAGGAGCAATTACACCAGGAAAGCTTTTCGCAACCTCTACAATAATTTGTACGGACTCAAAAGGGTAGGTGTGGGTGGAAGAAAATAACTGATAATGGCTTGTTCATCGTGTTAAGTAACATTCGATAATAATTATCGTGTTTTGTTCTCTTCTTGTAGCCAAAGGCTCTGAAGCTTCTAGGAATGGAGGTGAAGTATCCATTCCAAAACAAATTTCTGACATGTTACAATACAACCCACACAGCAGAATAATCATCATCATTTTCCCATGTTTTTTAGGATGATGAACCTCGGCAAAAAGGCAAAAAGAAACCAAAAAAGAAGAAAGAGGAAGAGGTGGAAATTGATGTGGATGACCCAGAGGTGTGCCGATTCAAGTACCCCTTCCATGAGCTGATGCTGTGGGCGGTGCTGATGAAGCGCCAGAAGATGGCACTGTTTCTTTGGCAGCGTGGAGAAGAGGCCATGGCGAAGGCACTGGTGGCCTGTAAACTGTACAAGGCCATGGCCCATGAGTGCTCAGAGAGCGAACTGGTTGATGACATCTCCCAGGACCTGGAGAACAACTCCAAGTCAGTGCATTTTTCACAAGGGTTTCAGCTGTGATGTCACAGGATTTATCATATATATTTTATTTTTATTTCCTGTCCACGACTCTAAACAACTTAGGTTCACTTTATAATATCATGTAATAATCCTGATCAGCTTGTCCTCTACTTCTTATATACTTCTACATTTTTATTAGCTTCTCCTTGTTTTCAAACTGTTTTTGATAAATGCTTTATTTCTAATTATTGTAACAGTTTCCTATCTTTTACAGAGAATTTGGTCAGCTGGCCTATGAGCTGTTGGATCAGTCCTACAAGCATGATGAACAGGTTGCCATGAAACTCTTAACATATGAACTGGTTAACTGGAGCAACTCCACCTGCCTGAAACTGGCTGTGGCTGCCAAGCAACGTGACTTTATTGCCCACACCTGCAGCCAGATGCTGCTCACTGACATGTGGATGGGCTGCTTACGAATTGGCAAAAATCCCGGCCTCAAGGTTGACATAACAATAGTTTTGGGTTTTTTTTCCTTTTTATTTTATGCGTCCATAAAAAATATTTCACAATTAGAACACAACAGTAACTCTCAATATTGTTTAAAAGTGTGATAATTTTCTCACCTAGGTTATTCTGGGAATCATCTTTCCCCCTCTGATTCTTCTGTTGGATTTCCGTATTGGAGATGATGCATCCTATCACGCACCTGGTGGCAACGAAGAGGGAAAAGACAAAGATGACGACACAAAGTCCAGCAAGGTTCACACTGACTTTGTCCAATTCCACCTGTTTGTTAGTTTATTTATTTATATGTCAGGAGTGAAAAAGGATAAACTGAAGCAGTGTTTGGTGTTCTGTTGTAGGACCCTAACGCTGATGCAACTTCTCGAAAAGGGGATGAAGAGGAAGGTGGCACTAATGTTCGCAAAATCCCCATTGGCAGAAGGTTCTTCGAGTTTTATGATGCACCATTCACCAAATTCTGGTTTAACACTGTGAGTTACTTTCATGTAAAGAAAAAGAATTTAACACAGAATTTTAACTTAGACTGTAGTAACTTAAGAGTGCTGGCATGTTGGATTTTTTGTTGCTTCCGTTAGATTTCCTATCTGGGCTATTTGATGCTGTACAACTACATAATCCTGGTGAAAATGGAGCGATGGCCTTCTATACAAGAGTGGACTGTCATTGCATACATCCTAACACTTGGCACTGAAAAAGTCAGACAGGTACAAGCTATTAAAGAGGATCAATTTGAACCGATTCAAGCCACTATATGTGTTGAATATATTTCATGGTCTCCTCATGATCTTTAAACCCTGGTGTCTAGATTCTGATGTCAGAGCCAGGGAAGTTGAAACAGAAGATAAGTGTGTGGCTGGAGGAGTACTGGAACATCACAGACCTAGTTGCCATTTCCACTTTCCTTCTTGGGTTAATGCTACGGCTGCAGCATGAACCTTACATGGGCTACGGCAGAGTCATCTACTGCATTGACATCATCTTCTGGTACATTCGTGTATTGGACATCTTTGGAGTGAACAAATACCTGGGACCTTACGTGATGATGATTGGGAAGATGGTAATAACATTTAATGTTTCACTCTGAGCTGAACACATCATGTGAAACTCACATATCAGATATGACATGCATACCAACTGAGTTCATTCAGAGATAACATTTTTATTTACTTCTTGCCTTTCAGATGATAGACATGATGTACTTTGTGGTGATCATGCTGGTGGTGCTTATGAGCTTCGGGGTGGCTCGGCAAGCCATCCTTCACCCTGATGAGGAGCCAACATGGCGCCTTGCTCGAAACATATTCTACATGCCCTACTGGATGATTTATGGAGAGGTTTTTGCAGACTCGATAGACCGTAAGACTAGAATTCATAGTAAGAATTTGTTTCCTGATTCTGGGCAGATGATCAGTGTTCATTAATTTCTATGTTTTAAATTTTGTGATGTTTGGTAACAATACATGACACTGTAACCCTTTAATACAATGTCTCCCTCTGCTGGCATATTTTATAAAAGGCTCTTCACTTCAATATGTAGTAATTGTTTTGCATTGAGGAAGAGCAGGACAGGTGTTATTTTCTCATTCCTCAATCATGATCATCTGCCATCAAGTTTTTCTTCTGTCAGTGTTTCTTCTGTCAGGGTGAAGACAACAAGCAGCTGTTAAAAAAGTCAGAACAGAACAGAACAGATATTTTCTAAGAAAGCTGCAAGTTGTTTTAATATACTTTATAATGGTATGGAAAGCTGTACGTTTGATTCCCACATTTTCAAAACAATGAACATTCTTATTGCCATACCAAGCTGTAAATTAATTTTAAAATAATTAAAAGAGACCAGAGATGTTACGAAGAATTATTTTAAGTGTTTGATTACTGGCAATCTAGAGAAACATTTTGATGACACCAGTCCACATTTTAATGGACATCAGCTTGACCTTGACAGAATTATGATATAAAATCCTATGTTTATTGATTTGTAACGCTTTCTCCATGTTTCTGTGTGCCTGCACTTTTCTGGGATATTTCCAAGTCTATGCAATGGAAATCAACCGTGAGTAGTCTTCAAGTCAAGAATGCAATTCAAATCAGTTTGCTGAGGGATCTCAGAATAAATTCTACATCTTTAACTTTCTCCACAGCTCCATGTGGCGAACATTTATATGACGAGGATGGGAAGAAACTGCCTCCATGTATCCCTGGCGCCTGGCTCACACCTGCTATTATGGCTTGTTACCTTCTCGTGGCCAACATTCTTCTGGTCAACTTGCTCATTGCAGTGTTTAAGTAAGCACATGCTCCAATAGCAGCTCTATAATTTTACATGGAACATCTACTATTACAGTGTGTACTCACTGGTTTTGGTTTTCTGTCCCACAGCAACACTTTCTTTGAAGTCAAATCCATTTCCAACCAGGTGTGGAAGTTTCAGAGATACCAGCTGATCATGACGTTTCATGACCGCCCCATCCTGCCACCACCTCTCATCATCTTCAGCCACCTCTACATTCTTTTCAACAGGCTGTTTCGGCGATGTGCCAGGAAAAGACAAGAGGGAGAGCTGGATGAGAAGGACCGTGGACTCAGTTAGTCACCTCTTATGATACAAAACAAATACACATTTTTAACTCGACTGCCATCTCACTGTCTAATTGACATGACTTAGTTCAAAACCTTTAAAATCAGCACCCAAATAGATTTCATCTAGTCTCATTTTGGATCATAGAAGTAAAAAAAATACTATCATACTATATAGACCTGCAAGAACAGTCCTCATCCTGCACACACTGACCGACATCATGTCATGGTTTGTTTGTGCCAGAGCTTAGACTGAATCCAGAAGAGCTGAAAAGTCTGTATGAGTTCGAAGAACAGTGTGTGGAGGAATATTTCCGTGAGAAAGAGGATGAGCAGCAGTCCTCCAGTGACGAACGCATCAAGGTTACCTCAGAAAGGTGAACTTGTTTTTCAACTGCAGCTTTATTATTTCTAAGCATGTTAACTACAGCTTACACTTATAAACTTTTGTTTTTCTGGTGCTCTTGGCAGAGTTGAGAATATGTCCATGCGTCTGGAAGAGGTAAATGAGAGAGAGAACACCATGAAGGCTTCCCTGCAGACCGTGGATCTGCGCTTGGCCCAACTGGAGGAGATTCATGGACGCATGGCAGTTGCCCTGGAGAAGCTTGCAGGAGTGGACAAGTTGGAGCTGACCAGAACCTATTCACGAAACTCCTCTGTGTGTGACCCCTCATCCTTACTTCGCCAGGGCAGTATTAACAGTGCTGATGGTTACAGTCTTTACCGCTTCCACATGGACATGGAGGAGTTTGCAGCAAAACAGAGGGACACAGATGAAACAACTAAAACTGGACTAGAAACACAGAGGAGTCTGCGGCAAGCCTCCAGCACATGTGCTCTGAACACAAAGGAAGGTGGCCACACCTTAGAGGTTGGTGGTTTGGAGAGATCCCGGCCAAGTTCCTGCGTGGATATTCTCATTTCTCCATGTGAACAAAAGTCTGTAGCATCAAGTCAAGAGACCATAACCAACATAAAACATGACAGCACAATGCTGCTTGATAGACTAATGGATGCAAATAGACTAAGGCCTTCTTCCCCTCCAAAAAGGACTAAATCCTTAAAAAGCTTTCCAGTCGAAGACCAAACCACCTCTCCTTTGACAAAGAGGCGAGCTATGAGCACCATCATTGTCAACCCACCTGATGAACCAGAGGGAGCAGCTGAACCCACACAGAAGGTTGCATTGCCACCAGGAAACCCCTCTTCACCAAAGAGGACTAAATCATTGAGATATATCCCCACTGAAAGCCAAAGCCAGACGTCTCCTATCACAAAGAAGAGAGCTATGAGCAGCATCATCTACAATCCAGCCCAGGCAGGTGATGATGTGCTGCAACCTGCAGACTACAGGTCGGTAATGGAGCAGGTCACCAAAACACCGAATCAGTTTCCAGCAAACTTAGAGTACCAAGTGCAACCCAGCACTTTTGGTCACATACCTAAAGTGTCGACAGTCAGAACTCTTGCCCAGCAGTTTCAAACGGTCTCGGCAGATCTAAATAAAGAGGAGACTCAGACTGATCATAATCCTTTGGAAACACCTGTGGAAGGCCAAACAAAGATGAAGGCCAAGAGAAACCTCTCTGACACTACCGAGTGCCTGACGGTAGCTGATCAAAGGTGCACGCCGTCTCACAGGTCACAGAGCTGGAGGGAATGCGAGAGGAAGGCAATGCACTCTACGGTTAGCAAGGAGCTTCGAGCCTCTAGCAGTGAGAGGTATCTTGCTGAAGCCTGCAGGGTGGCAGGGGATGGTGTGGGAAAGAAGATGGAGGCAGAGAAGAGAGAAGATGATGCATAGGAGAGGAAGTAGGAACCACAAAGAAAGACGATGAAGCACCAACAGAGGACGGGAAAACAGACTGAAAAGAAAGAGGAAGAGGAACTGAATGCTACCAGAGAGGCAGAAAACTAAAATGGACTAGAGATCATCACTGGTGAAATTTATGAACCTTTTTTCACAAACTGTCTAAAATTGACAGTAACAAAAATTGTTAACTTTAATGTCTGCTGTTGGAACAGAATAGTAAAAATCAAAAGCACTCTCTTTCAAAGATCCACTTTCTTTACTGCCTTTACTTTTCATTGGTGTAACATACAATAGCTTACAATCATGAACATTACAGCTTCTGCAGTCGTTCGTTTGTTTTCATGATGACAAGAAACCTTGTTGGATGTCTACAGTTTAAGTTAAGATAAAGCATAAACACAACAGGTAGTTGTGTTGACAAATATACAATGTGATCAGCAAAAACATGAACTTCCTATATACGATTAAGTCTTTGAAATACTGTCTGTAAACATTTTCTTTTCAGATACTGTAAAATGTGCTTAATAATGAACCACTTAGAAGTATCCCAGCAGTCTTCATGCAAATACTGACAGTCGCATAACAATATGTAGTGTGTACAGCTCCCAAGAAACAAACAACCTCTCTTTTTTTTCATTTTGACACATTAACCAGTATCAATAAAGTTTTAAAAATGAATAAATACTGGTTATATTTATACTTTTTTGTCTTTCTAGCACAAGTCTGTGACTCCCTCTAGGCACACATGAACAAAGAGAAATGACGCCAGTGCAACAGACTGTAGGCATATTAATGAATACATGAATTCACACAAATACAATCAATGCTGAGTTGGTATGTTTATCAACAGCATCCTAGTATTAAATATCACAATAGGTAGTGTGTATAAAACAGTGCTACAGTGTATGAAAGAATCTGAATGTTTTCCCATTCATAAGACAACTATGTGTAACTTGGATGAGATCATGAGATCCAACAGAGGTATTATATAAGCCAACAGAATCACTGCCTCCAGTGAGCAGACACTGTAAGACCAGCTACAAGCCAATGCTGGTGATCGCGCACAAGTCTCTTGCATGAGCAAATAAACAGCATCAGGTCTCATTCCTCATTGATCCTCTTCTAGTCAGCAGATCAGGATGGCATCTCAACCACTCATGAACCTGTGAGTTCCAGCTGGCAGAAAGGCCCTCTGAAAATGCCCACTGCTGCTGCTGCTGCAAGGACATCTGGAAGGCAAGAAACCCCCAAAACAGCCAAGTCAAGCTAGAGCCATTAACACTCAAGACGAGGGGCCTAGAGGAGCGAACACTTGAGGAATTTTATTCTCTTCGATTTCTTCTCTGTGATCTTGACTGGTTTGCCTGATCCTCCAGCATTGTTGTCAGTCTGAAAAGGGAAGAGAAATATAATCAATACAGTATTAAACAGGTAGGGCGTGAGTTTAGTTACAGTATGGAGGGGCATGTTAAGTCGAAGGGGGAAAAAAAGTGAACGGAAACATACTCACAAGTCATTATACATTAAAGGGATACGCCAACATTTTCTTTTCTTTGTTATTTGTAATTTTAGAATCAAATATGTACCTAAGTAAACTGCAGAGCACATGGATACCAGCAGAGGAGGAAGTATGTCAAGTACTAATCTGAGTCTAAAAATAAAATAACGTGGTAAAAAAAACAGACACAACAAGCACACAGGACCGTTTACAGTTGTTGGAAAGTTTCTCTGCTGACTTTAGGCAGAAGCAGGCTAGTACTTCCCATTGACTGCCAGTATTGAGCTGAGCTAATCAGCAGCAGTCGAGCTTTGCCCGTCTCTTTCTTGTTACTGCATAGCACAGTCACAAAAATGGTCTCTATCTTCTCTGGAATTCGGGAGGGAGGTAAATGACAAAAAGAGAAAAAAAAAAGGTGGCTTGTCTTTTAAAACCAATCTAGAAAATAATTATTTTAGTTG
>JAQFJA010000023.1:16453286-16463761 GCA_029874485.1 Naso brachycentron
CCAATGTTCACTGCAGCACTATTAATACACTAGTGTTGATTACAACATTAAATGCTCGATAACATAAAGCTCATAATTTAAAAATATTTTACATAAATTTTTACAACGAAGAGCACTGTCCCCTGCTGACTGACATTTGCAGGATGTTTACATCTTGCATCAATTTAGGAGAATAAAGGCTGTAAACAAGACATATATTTAATTTTTTTTTTTATAAGTGGAGTTTAGAATTTTTCTTCCAACCCCAACTTTGTTTTTAATTTGAAGTTAAACTGTTAAAGTGTGATGTGCTTGAAAAGTGAGAGGGAGTAAAAATTAAGATTCTGTTAAAAACTTACTGTCTTTGAACCCAGATTATGCAATATGTCTCTCCCCATGGTATAAAAAGCCTGGAATGAGAGAAAAATATGACCAATTGTCAGTGTTCTTACTTATCTTAATACATTGTACCTGGTTAAAAAAGTTTTTCTTACCTCTTCTACATTTAAGCTAGACTTTGCGCTGGTTTCCAAGAACTTAACTCCATAATCAATAGCCAGCTAAATGAGATTAAAACACAGTGTTAAAGTCCACAGCATTTCAATTTATTCCGACTGCTTTTCAGTAATGACTGGGCTGCAGACTCACTTTTTCACCTCTGTCTTTGGACACCTGTCTCCTGTCAGTCATGTCACATTTGTTACCCAGGATCATCTTCTCCACATCAGACGAGGCATGCTGGTAGAAGTTACAAGTCTAATTAAGTTAAGCTGTAAGTAATCAAACAACAATCACAAAAGACGTGTTTAAACCAAAACATAAACTATAGTCTCAATTCCAAGCTCACCTCCTCAATATTTCTAATCCAGTTTTTTATGTTTTCAAAGGACTTCTCATTGCAGATGTCATACACCAACATAATGCCCTGTGAAGCAAAACAGTCATGCTCACAAACACAATGTCATACCCCATGATATGTAAGATACAGCCATGTGAAGCGTAGGTTGAAGCACAGACGTACCATTGCTCCTCGGTAGTAAGCTGTAGTGATGGTGCGGAACCTCTCCTGCCCTGCCGTGTCCCTACAACATTAAAACAACTTCACTGGTAAATGGGCAGATTTGTGTCACACTCTGAGCAAATAATGGTAAAAATAAAAAAAAAATCTCCAGATGCTATTACCAAATTTGAAGTTTGACTCTCTTTCCATCCAGCTCTATAGTTCTGATTTTGAAGTCTATTCCTGCATTTGAATAAACAGACAGACAGACAGACAGACTGATGCTTCCTGCACTGCTTAGTGACATGACACTATAAAACAGTTTCCTCATGCCAAAGATGCACAGCAACCAAAGCGCTTCACAGCAAGCAGCTTCCCTTTGTAAACTAACCTAACTCTTTCCTTCAACGTCACAGACAAGCTGAGATTATGACATAATTATGACAGTTCTGACAAAAAAGAACACACAAATGGATGTGCATTTTAAAATGTTTGATCAGCTTCAGTCTCATTCTATTTTTAACCTTCTTGCTGCCAGTGAGGCATCAAGGACAGAGAATCACTATGATTTGTCTCCATGTCCCATTGTCTGGCTGTTAAGCAGTGACTGCCCCTTTAAACTGTAGGTTTGTTTAATATGATAAAATCTACCACCTTATCTCTATATTACTACAACCGTATATTAAGAAGCACTGGGACAATGCAGTAAGTAATTGCGCTCTGTTCATAGAAGCATGCAATATGTCAGATCTATCCTTATAGGGGCGGCTTCAGGGTTCTCACCTATTGTGGATATGAAGGTGGTGTTGAAGGAGTCCTCGCTGAATCTGAACAGCAGACATGTCTTGCCGACTCCGCTGTCTCCGATGAGCAGCAGCTTGAAGAGATAATCGTACGTTTTCGCCATTTAAACACACGGTGGACGCCGACGTTTCGACAATCAAAGGCCGTATTGAGCGGGGATCCCCGGTCTGGAAGTCCTCAGCTGTCTGTGGCAGAGTGGCAGCAGACCGGTGCCGAGACGAGTGACGTCACGCTTTGCATTACGGTCTACGTAGTTTAAAGGGGTAAGTCCACCAGGTTGTCTTTCTTTCCTTCTTTCTGAATTATGAGGTGACTGCATGTTTATACATCTGCGTCTTGTAAACCTCTTTATTTTTTAGCGGTGTGTTCGTCCTGTAGGTCTAATTAAGTGTTTTAAATATTCGCCAGAGTGTGATGTTTGAAACCTCGGAGGCTCAAGCTCACATGCAGGCTGCACAAAGTTTCACACAGTGCAGTTGTGTCTGCAGTCTGATACCTTGAAGGTGTTGATATGGAGCAGCAGTTACTTGCTGAAACGTAGCTGTTTCAAATGTGTAAAGTTGAGTCACATAACATGTAACATTAGCGCTTTTATTTTTGGCCAAGAACCAGTCTGTAAAGTCACCTGGTTTGTCTTGTCATCTTACTGCTTGTTTGACTGTATGTAAGTTAAAAACATAATTCACCAACGGTACTTCCATAGAGAAAAGTACAGGATGTATAGCCTCAACCCTCAACAGAGACTGAGTGTCAGAGTTCAGCCGCCCATATCTTTAGTGGACTCCTACTAAAGGCTCCTATTATTCCCTACATGCAGTAAGCACCGAAAAAAAAAAAAAAGTACTTGCTGGGTTGCCAAGGTTGTTATCCGTCATGTGGGATTATTCCTTTTACTTAATACTGTGTAGCTTTCAGTAACGAGGGGCTTTTGCTCTGCCTGAAGACTGAAATTTATCTCAAAATGAAGATGGCGCTGGTCATGTTCATGGTTAAAACTTCCGCTCTAGGGCGAATCAGTTATGGCGTAGAGTGGCGAGCAGAGGGTTTAGAACATGGTCAGCGCTATTTTTGTTTTGAGAGGAATTTTAGGCTCTGGTGGAACAAAAAAACCCTCCTTACTGAAAAATATACAATATTAAAGTGACTAGCACCTACTGTCCTGAAGAACTTTGGTCGGGTGGACCAGACAGGCAGATTTCAGCATAACAATGCATGCATTTGTTTAGGAAGTGAGTGAAAGAGAGACCGCAGGATGGATCGCGATGAGCTAATGTATTTATACGTGACTAGGAAACAAGGTATAATCTAGTTGTATGGCAGTAGGGGAGACTGGGGTTGGTTGGCTACTGGGGTTGGTTGGCACACCCCTGTTTTCTGGCTCCCTGGTGGTCACAGACACACAAATGTGACCTCAAAATGATTGTCTTTTTGATCTGCACTAACCTCTTAGGTTAAAACATCTGAAAGTCAGTCACCTTTTTGGTGAGGGCAACATGTCAGTTTTTTAGTACCAAAAGTAAATAAGTGGCCCCCACACCAAAAGTGTTATAAAACTGTTTTGGATAGAGATATTGGAAATGTGTTACTTCATGTTAACAGAGACAGGAATCAGTTACATTTTGATATAAAATTTTAAAGTATGTGATGAGTGATGGAAATTGGGTAACATCATATAATCACAAATGTGGGTCCCAATGTGAGCAGGGTTGGTTGGCACATTCACTTCGGGGTTGGTTGACACATGTGCCAGCCGTCCCCGATATAGGCATGTAGTTACACATTTGATAAGACATGCATTATACATATATTAAATATGATTAAACATAATTTTATACAAATTAATTTTGTGTGTGTGCAGTGGGCTGACAACTTAAGACAATATTGTTTTTTCCTTGGCCCATGACTATAATTTTTATTCAGTTTCATGCCAATCCATTCATACATTTTGAGATATTGCGCTATTGAAGGCCCTACTTAGCCTACTGTCCTTTTACAAATATTGTGGGTATGCCCCTTTAAAGATGAGAGGTGGCAACTTGAAAACATACACACTCTGGTAATCCTGAGGTAAATAGCCTTGCCTAAAGACCTACCAGGTTAGTGAGTAGTCTATTTTGTATTTTCATCATCATATGTTGCTAGTTTGTTCACATTCCCACCTAGTGAGACTAAAATAAATGAAAAATAAATCGAATGTCTAAATCTTAAATTAGTTTTGTTAAAGGCAAATATGAAATGTAGTCTAGGCTATCACGATCATTAGCTAGCTGGCAAAGTTTAGCCCATTTACTAAGTGTGTGTGTGTGGTTACAAAGGGTATGGCTGTTACATCTATTGTTATTACAATGTAATAACAAAAAAATGGTCAGGAATATTTACATTTCAGAAATCTTTCAGATGCCAAAATAGTCAGGACATTTGTGATGAAGACAGACAGAGGGAGGACAGCAGCAGACATAATGCTAGCTGCAGTAAGGCAGGTCATACTGGAAAAGAAAAGTATCTGCAGTACAGCCAAGGATTTTAATATTTTTCGGATGCTGACAAGATACTGCCAAAAAATGAGTGCTGAAGAGATCAAGGGAAAGAAGGAGCTATGTGTGGGATATAAAAAGAACTGGCAGATCTTTTCAGACGAAGTGGAAAGGGAGCTGGTAGAGTACCTCATAAAATCGGCAGACATCTAGGCTCTACTATGGTCTGTCCCCGGTGGAAGTCCGGAAACTAGCGTATTAGCTCACAGTGGCCCACAACATCCTGGTGCCACAGAAATGGACAGAACTTCAATAGGCCAGCTTTGATTGGTTCTCTTCCTTTCTGAAGAAGCACCCCTCTCTGTCAATCCACAAGCCAGAGGCAACAAGCCTTGCTCAAGCTACAAGCTTTACCAGAGAGAACGTGGGAGCATTTTATGACAACCTGAAGACAGTTATGCGTCGCCACAGCTTTGCCCCAAGTGACATTTGGAACATGGATGAGACAGGAGTCACAACTGTCCATAGACCAAAGAGGGTTGTTGCCAGACGGGGGTTTAAACAGATTAGCTCTCTGACCTCTGCTGAGCGAGGGACACTAGTGACCCTTGCTTGTGCTGTTTCAGCCACAAGGAACAGCATTCCCCCATTTAGGGTTAGGGTTAGGGTTACCTTCCACAGGGTCAACTTCAGACCATTTTCTCACAAATGGCCCTGTTGGATGCAGAGGAGGGGCAAACCCCTCTGGGTGGATGAAGGAGGAGCATTTCCTTGACTTCTTGCAGCACTTTGTGTCATGCACAAAGTGCTCATTGGAGAAGCCATGCCTCCTTCTGCTGGACAATCACGAGATCCATCTGTCCATCAGTGCCCTCAACTATGCCAAAAAGAATGGCATAGGAATGCTCTCCTTCCCCCCGCACTGCTCACATCAACTACTCTTGACCGCACTGTGTACGGGCTTCTGAAGAAGCATGTCAGTGCTGCATGTGATGGGTGGATGCTGACAAACCCGGGCAAAACCATGTCCATCTATGATGTGCCTGGGATTGTTAACCAAGCCTATCCCTTGGCGGCAACACCATCCAACATCCAGGTAAGGTTCCAGATATGTGTGCCCCCCCTCTTTATTTTTTTACAATATGTTTCAACTGCAATTACCTGATATCAGATTGTTTCAATGAGCCATAGCGTCACATCAAGTTATACAGTGGATATCTATGAACACAGCTTTTTTCATCCTTCTATCCCCCTAGGTGTGTTCCCTTTAAACAGGGACATCTTTACAGACATGGACTTTGCCCCATCATATGTTACAGACTGGGCAAACCCAGTGCTACATCCCAACAATGGCAAGGCTGTGGCACAGCTCCACCTCCAAATGGACAATTCTGTCCCACAGCTGCACCCCGAAACTGATCCCAGTGCTGTGGCTCGACCCAGCAGCATTGAGAGACTTCCCACCCCTGATGATCTACGGCCTTTACCCAAGGCTGCACCAAGGAAATTGGGAGTTGCTGTCAAGAGAAAAAGAAAGACAGCTATTCTGACAGACACACCAGTGAAAAGAACCCTGGAGGAGCAAAAGCCCAAAAAGAGGCTCTTCACCACAGCTAAAGTCAAAGTTAGTCCAGCTAAAGCTCCAGCCAAGGCTCCTCCTATCAAGAAAGGTAGAAGAGAAGATAGGAGTTCTTCATCTGAGTCAGAAGAGGAGGAGTACGTCTGCCTTGTGTGCCTGGAGCCATTCTCCAACAGTCGCCCAGGGGAAGTCTGGATCCAGTGCATTCAATACAAGTGGGCACGAGTTATGCACTCACAACAGTAAATCCTACATACGCAAAAACTGTGATTCAAGTGACTCTGATTAGGCCTACTGTAAGTACCCACCCCCCCACCCAATCTAAGAAACAGAGAGAGGCGGAGAGAGAAAAGAAGAAAGGTAACAGGAGTTTTGTGGCTACATAATGAATGAATTTATTACGTTTTATCTTGTTCGAAAAACTAAATATACATTTAACTGAGATGATACATTTAATGTTAATATTTTCTTTTTTTTTTAATCAAATGTTCAAATCATTAACTGTTGTTTACAGTTGTTTGTAAGTGATTACTGGTATGTCTCTTTCTAGTTTGAATTAAGTGCTCAAATTGTTTCTACTGGTTGCTTCATTCATTCATTGTGCCAACCAACCCCATAAGGCGTGCCAACCAACCCTGTGTTGGGGCTGGTTGGAACAAGTGTGCAACTTTAATCATAAGTCACTTAATTTTAGAAAATAATCGTGGACATTAAAATATGTTTAGTTATAGCTAAGACCTTAACCTTTCATTTGATGCTGGTTAGAATATTCTCACATAAATTATGCCAGAGTGCCACAGCAAAGAGCCAACCAACCCTGGTCTCCCATGTCCCCTGAAACCTATTACCTCTATTTTCTGTAGGCTAACGTCACACAGGCATTTACTTTCACGTTACATGCTAAGGTGCAAACTAACAGCCATAGGCATAGAATATAATTACATTATTGTCAATGCACAGAAAAATGAAATTTTAAAAAAAATCATTTCGTTTGAGTTAGCAGGGATTCGGAACTGATCACAGGCATTGATATTAACTTCATAAAAATAGTCTTATCGCTGAGGGTCTCATTTGCTGTTTCAGGAAATTTATAATCACCACAGGAATCATGAGACTGTTTCATAAATACTAAAGTTCCTCGTAGTCACTTTAAATAAAAGGCAAGTCCCCTCCAGACAGATAAGTAACCATGGCGACCTGTCAAGTAAATTTTTTTTGTGTGTGTGTGTGATTACTACAGGTAGGGAAAGTAGGAGCATTGAGTAGTAGTCCGCTAAAAATATTGGTAGTATAACTCCGAGACTCAGATATGCATAGCAAGCTGAGTCTCTGCTGAGGCTACAGGAGGTGGAATGTTACTCAGGGTCATATGGTTTTCTATCGTTCACGGAATAATGTTAGCTATAAAATTTTTAGAGCCAGAACTTAATTGCCGTGTTTACTCACTTTATTATAGTTAAATATTACCATATTAAAACCGCTAGAGTTCAGGTAGTGTTCCTTAATCAGCCTGATATACACTGTGCATCCTTTTAACATCTCTAGGCACTTATGTCATTTCTGACATAAGTAATTTAAGATTTTTTTAAAATTTGCTTATTCCAGCAAGCAAAAGACCTCCTCCACCCTTCTACTGACCATGAGAAAAGACAATATAAAAAGACTTGTTCAGACTACAGACTAACTCATACTTCATGGACCTTGAATTCCCAGGTATATTATTAAAATAGACCTAATTAATTCAGATGTGACACAATCAGCATGTTTAGCCAGTTTTGCTTGTATACACTTCAATGCTACCTTTGTGATTACTACAAGATCACCGTGTTCAGCCAGGCTCAGACAGTGGTGCTCTGAGTGGGATGCTCAACTGTGCTGTGCCAGCCAAAGGGAGGGAAGGGCAGACTGACAGAGGGTAGATCATCCACAAATTATCCGTAATTATTGCCAGTTCAATGTACTTTTTAACAGTTTGGACTTCAGAGCAAAGTACCACCACCTTTGAAAGCTGTATAACTTGTTTTAACTTTTGCTTTTCAGGGTGTTCTTTCAGAAGTAAGCAACATTGAAGTGATGCTACTTTATGTCTGCGCACTATGCTGTTGCTACATCTTATGGTTTCTTCTGATTACAATGTAGTTGTTCATTCACTTATGACAGGTTCAATCATTGTATAGATGTTCAGCTTTTATGATATGTTCAAAAACTAATTAACAAGATACTAAAAACTAAATCAATAAAGACAGCTGAAGCAGATAAAAGTTGAGGCATTCTGGGACTTTTATTGAGATGGAACCAGAACTGTTTGACTGATATTACCTTCACAGAAAGCATCCACATCTGTATGAAATGAACTCAACTGTGCCACTGATTTCTTAGGAAACATATAAAAGAGACAGATCTTAAATAGAGAACAGAAAAGACAGGGACAACATTACAGTTTAGATAAATAGGGGAGCACAAAGTGAAATGAGATCTCCGATTGCATAAATCTGAAGCAGCAAAGACATATATCCAAATCAACAACAACAAAAAAAACAACACATGCTCTCCAACAGTTTGAACATCACAGACTTGGATCACTGCGTCTGACACTGCACTCCACCTCTGGGACTCTCCTCATCTTCCTCATACGCTTCCCTACTGTAGTTTCTCTGTTGCGTCCGCACATCCACCTCATCGAGGTCCACCTCCTCCACGTCATCAGTGATCATCACATCGTCCCGGGGAGGAAGTAGTCTTTCTAGCTGGAACATGAGATGCTCTGGAAGCCAGTGTTTGTCTGGGAATTCCACCTGCAGGATGAAATGCAACTAGCTGAATGCTCCACAACAAAGTCTGTGATGAAGACAGACTTAAATCCATTGACAGTCACACCGATAAAATGATCTTCATCCTTACCTGGAACTGAATGATAAGCTGTCCTCTTTCATAGGGTTGCCTGTAAAGTGGCATGCCTTCATTCTGAACACATTTGATGTCACCGTGTTTTATTACTTCACCTGTTCACAAAAAAATCAGATGTTTATAAAACATGATTTATAACCACTGAGTGGGTACAGTAGCACTTTAGACCATCTGATCCCAGTCAACTACCTGGCTGTGAGTTGATGACGAGTGTTCTGCCATCTAATGTTTGAATGGTCCTCTTGAAACCACACAGAGCCTCGACAAGTTTGATGCTCATCTTCACTATCAAATCATCGTTTTGTCTCCGGAAAACTGGGTGCTCCTTCTGATCCAAAACGATGATTACATCTCCTGGCTCCAAGCCAGGTTCCTGGTCGCCTTCTCCATGGAATGTAATTCTCTGACTATCTTTCATACCTGCGCACAACACATTTAACTTCAGTTTGAGCTGCACAGCACATTTGCACGACTACATGCGTCTTTTTTTTTTTTTTTAAAGGGAAAATCTCTGATGGTGGGGAAAAGTCCTACCTTTGTCAATGTTAACTTCAAGAATTTTCTTCTTGCGTTCTACTTTGTGTCCATTGCAGTTCTTGCAGCGATCCTTGGAGTTGAATTTCTCACCCTGTCCCTGACACTCTGTACACATGCTCTGGATCTGCTGAATCATGCCTGGTCCAATCTGTTGCACCCTGATTTGCATTCCTTTACCTTTGCAATTTGAGCATTTCTCCAAGGTACCTTTCTTACCACCATAACCTGTAACAAACAAAGATGAAGAAATTTAATAAACTGTTGATGTTTTTTTTTTTTTTTATGTCTAATATAAAACAAACGCAACATTACATACCGTCACATTTTTCACAAATAACATTCTTCTGAAGTCCAAGCTTCCTAACGGCGCCATTGTACATCTCTTCTAGTGAAACACCAAGCTGGTGGACGACATTCTTACCTACAGGAGAAGCAAGTTACAGGCATTTGAGTATATAAACGTAGCCTGCTGGTGGATAACTTATAACATTGCAAAAAAATATAACTTACCTCTCCTCTCTCTCTGCATCCTTCCTCCACCTCCAAAGAACATGTTGAAAATGTCCATGGGGGAAGATCCTCCACCCATGCCTCCCTCTTTGATCGCCTGTTCTCCTCCTTGGTCGTACAAGTCTCTCTTTGCTGAATCAGACAGCACCTCATATGCTTGAGATATAAGTTTGAACTGTTGGGGAAAAAAATATGAACTGAAAATCTGACACGTGTGACAGGTAACAACACCATACTGAAAAATTCCTAAGCAAAAGTAAGATCTGTCTTAGAAAAACTGTAGTATGAAAAACTGAAACACTCATTCAGACAAATGGTCTCAGCCAGTGTTTTACTGTTACACACATCTGATTTGGGGGGTAATATTACTTCTGCAATAATGAGTGTGTTGCATTTTAAAGCTGCAATTAAGGTTACAATGACGTTTAATACACTGCTTGGTTATTTGACAGCACTGCATCATATTCTGCCAAACCATAATGTCAGTGGTGATGCTGTCCAGGAAGAATCACATTCTCTAAAAAGTCAATTTATCATGAGCTTAGAGGAAAACATTTTTAGCTTTGAGACAATACATTTTTCTACCAAATCAAAAGTTTTTATAAAGTGATATTTCACAGCAAAATTTTGTTTAGTATATTAATTATTCAACCTACAATATCTCGAATTGAAGAATAAAGATCGG
>JAQFJA010000023.1:16505221-16518661 GCA_029874485.1 Naso brachycentron
AATCATTAGTGAATTACTTTTTTACCATTTGTAGCAGCTGGAGAATCTCAGGTTGCACATCTAGTCAAACAGCACCACCTAGCGGTGCGGTTGCCTCACGCCAACGTCAGCCACACGTCACCACTGAAATAAACTACATCCCCCATAATCCCGTGCCCCGGAGGCAGGCAGTCATGCGGATGGAAACAGGAGTGGGCATCCGCTGCGCTGCACGAAGAAGAAACTTCGAGGAAAGATGCACGAAGAGGAGGATGGCAGCGACGCGAAATCTTGCCCAGCCCCGCGGATGGTGGCCTGCAGGTCGGTGGACGTAGCCGAGGTGGAGGGGGCGAAGGAACAGTCCTCCAAGCTGTGCGGATACTTGAACAAACTGTCAGGCAAGGGGCCTCTGAGAGGGTACAAGCCGAGGTGGTTCGTGTACGACCCGAGGAAATGTTATTTGTATTACTTCAAGACTCCCCAAGATGCCTTGCCGCTCGGACACATTGAAATCGGCGATGCGTGCTTCAGCTACGACGTTGAGGGGGAAGAGGGTCAGTTTGAGATCCGCACCTCCGGGAAGGAGTTCCTCCTGAAGGTAGGAACTTTTCACAGTGCCGGTTATGTTTTTTACGGTCGTTTGTCACTTCCTTTCTCACTGTGGAAGGCGGACACACCCATTTAAACTTGTCACATTTGTTCCCAGCTTTGCTTTTAGCCTGACGTGCAAATATTTGCGCTGACATTGATGTGATTTGACAACTTTTAAGTCAGTCTGAAAAACATTAATCAAGCATGTCACCCATGTTTCAGGAGCCTAATCAGCACATAATCCAGCTGGCTGCATCAAAGGGACCGTCAGCCCACTTGTTCACATGTAGAGATAATTTTAGACTTTGATTTACATGCATATGAGCTCATCAGCCTCATGACATCTCTGCTTTTGTGAAGTCTCCGCGGCTCATGTGATGGGTTTCCTCGCTGCCACGTGACTGCGATGGGCTTAGAGCCACAGGTGCCTTTTGGTTCCCTAAGCCTGGCTGCCTTCTGATGAAGTCTGCATCGGTTTCAGCAGATGGTGTGAATAGTTGATAGCAAACAGCTTGCAGGGCCCGAGGCTGGAACTGAGACTGAAACCAGCGTCTGCGCCCGCTCACATGACAGATCCTAACAGCAACAAGCTTTTTACAGGGCTTTGCTCTTCTCACTGTTTTAATGTTACAAAATTCCTTGCTGAGGTTTCATTCTAGTAATAGTGATTTTTGAGCTTTTTTTTGACACTTAATGTCTACTAAAGCATTAATAATGTGTACATGTGTGTTCCCAGGCTCCCAGCAAGCAGGTGATGCAGTACTGGCTGCAGCAGTTGCAGCAGAAGCGTTGGGAGTACAGCAACACACGAGGCTCTGGTCAGAGAGACAGCTGGAGCTCCCCGACCCTGGGCTACCCTCCCACTGGCCTCGTGGGCAAAGACAATGGTAGGCATGGGACAAACACACTAAAAACACACAACATTGTTCGCCACTCTGGTCCATCACATCCAGGCACCAGCTGAAAGTAAACACTGCTATCTGATGGATTAATATGTTTTGCTGCCAGGTTATCCTGCAGAATGTGTCAGTCATGCATTAAAACAACAAAGACGATAAAAGGAGGGAGTCAACATCTGCGTTATCTGGGGTGTGTTTTATTTTAATGCACTTGAACACACAAAGATCTTATTGTATGTGAACTGATTGTTGTTCTCATGGTTGAACTAGACTCACAAGCATCTGCTGCTGTAACATGGAAAAAGAGAAACCTTCAAAGCATTGACAACAATACAATATTGTCTTATTGCAAATCTGGTCTTTCACTGTCCAGCTTTATACAGCAGCATGCAGTGATTCATATCCTAAAGTTGCACCCCTGACCCTCATGAAGTCGCATGGTTTGACTTATAGAGAAGTTGAGTGTATTGTTTTTATGTAAATGTTCGATGTTCTGCTGTTAAATGAGGCTCCAAGCCACCAACTGTTAGTGTGTCAGGAACGGTGTTAGTGACTAACAAGATGCAGATTTTGTTGCAGAACTGTTTCGTGCTACATGCATAGAAACCATGAAATCTTGAATTTGCAGCAAATATTTCAAGACATTTGAAGCAGCCCTGGTTGTCCTGAAAAAGTAAAAGCATGCAATATAATTCTAACCTGTTCTTAAAGTATTGTAATGCCGTGGTGAGACATTTGACAAGATATGGAGAGAATTTTGTTATTCTATCGAGAAGTTTTTTTTTTGTTTTTGTGGTCTTCAAATCTGCTTATTATTCTCGTTTTGACAGGTGCAACTGAGAGAAGTGAACTGTGAATTCCTCTTCCTGTCACCACAGACGCATGACTAATGTTTTTCTTTTTTAAAAAATAGTTTTGGTGTGTATCCATCTCCTAAAAAGGCGCAAATATCCATGTTACATGTCAACACTAATATGTAAGTTTGTCATTTAATTGAGTTTATTGTAAGGATCCCCATTAGCTGACGCCTAAGTGACAAGCTAGTAATCCTGGGTAGGGCTGCCGATGGGGGGGGTACACCGGGGCAGCTGTCCTAGTCCTTGAGTCAAGTGGGGACCCAGTGGGCCCTCTAACTTGTAAATAATCTGTTGCTCGTTTTGCCTGGCTGGTGAAAGATTAACTTGACTAAGCTTAGCTTTACAGTACACTGAGCTCCTGATTGAAAGGTTTAGGTAAGCCTGGACACACAAACCGTGCTGTAACATGTGCAACATTTATTCTGCCATCAGCTAATTTGCTGTATTAATTAAAGCTGGAACTGATGAAAGGAGGATAAAGGGATTTGTTTCTGCGGTTTAGAGAATTCAAATTCAAAAAGCTTTTATCAGAGGACAAAGAGTCTGATCATTGTCATCCTTTCATTGCTGCGCCGACAAATGTGTGAGTTGGTGGCCACAGGTTTCCCCTTCGGGTGCGATAGCATAATTGTGGTGCTGCTTGGCCCTAAAAGAAGGCCAGTTATATTTAGGCTGCCGAGCTTAGAAATGCTAAATACTATATTTTCTGGTGGTTTGAGAGCTGCTCATGAACTCACAGACATCCGCCCTGCTGCAAATAGCATTCTGGGTAACTCAAAATATTGCCTCACTTTACTCTGGAACGCATTCAGGGTCATTAGAATCTCATTTCCTCCACCAACAGCCGTCAGAGCCGAGGTCCTGCCAAACAGAAGTGCAGATATGAGTCATGGGTTATTATTGTTATGTTATTCTGACTGGCTTCATGTTTTCTCCTCAGATCCGTTTGTCCTCGACAAGCTGAATGACAGCATGGAGAAGGTCCGCAGTGACTTCGCCATGGAGACAGAACCAGGCGGCGGGGGAATGGTAGGGATCCAGTCCGCCAGAGGTCCTTCTGCTGCATCCACAAACCCCCTCAACTTCTCCCTCCGAAACATCGGCACAGAACTCAGGTGAGACTGACTGAAACCTTTCTGCACTCTGGTATGAATATGCCCACGGTTTTTAAAAGAAAGACCATTTTTAACGCTCTGATGAGGCGAATGCCAAACAGGCACTGCTAGTTTGTCTTCTGTGTGCCTCATTAGAGTTGCACTGAGGAGAGAAAACACCTTTTCAGTTCCTAGTGAGGTGGACAGCAGAAGGGGGAATGGTTACATTCATAGTTTGCTAAATGGTCAAGTATGCAGCATCAACAGTTTCCCCTTCTGGGCTGCACAACAAATCTATTCAAGTGATGCAGCTCACTGAAATGCTGAAAATGTGCCATTGTTTGGAGTTTGCTCTCCATGATGGAAAGAGAGTTCACTGATAAAGGTGCACGGTGATCTTGGAGCATTTAAGCTCCCAACAGCATGTCTCCATCAGAGTGTGCGCTTCCATTTGCGACGATTAAGCGTTAACTGTTTTAAAATTCAAAGGTGTTTCCAGTAGAGCCTGACTGGTTGGCAATGTGGGCCCATCACAGATATATTGGGATTGGCGTAAATGTTTTCCGATGTGTGCTGATCTGAAAAATCCTTAGAACCTACAGAACATATAATGCATTCATTTATTTATTATTTTTATTTTTGTTTTTATTAAAATAGTCAGCAGTTGACTGGCACTGAACAGCACTGATGTTCACTACGCTATTTTAATTTTATTTATTCTACATTCTCTCAGTAGATTTGGTTGGCAAAGTATCACTATGTAAAATATTCTTTAATAAAGTCATTTGTTAAAGAAAGCAGCCTTCTGAGTACCTTTGCATAGCCCTGTTACCATTAATTGTGAAGCTTTTGAAATCTCACTAAAAGAAAAATGTGAATTAGGAGCGTCACCAACAAGGTCTGTAGCCAAAAAACTGAGCCGCAAAGCGTAGTTAGGTCAGAAGGTGGCGGTACAGGCAACACTACACATAGCTGTAATAAAAAGAGTAGAAGAGGTAAAGGTTGCAAACCGGAAACAAAGCAAGTCGCCTTGGCCGTCTGAAACAAATTTACTTGACCTGACGTAAGTCGTGCCAGAGACAGTTAATAGAAAGCGCGATGTTTCACTGAATGTTCTCGAACCCGCCCCTCTAGGAGACTGGAAGCAGTCTTGAGTCCATTTATTCTTATGGGAGAAAAGAACGTGATCATAGATTATGACCAATTCTTTTGCCCCATCGTCACCAAGATACTCACTGGACCCATTTTTCACAAAACACGTATCTTCCGAACATTCTGACAGAAAAATGGCAGTTTTCAGACACACGTATCAGGAGAAAATTAACTGTGTTCGACACCTGTCTCTGTCTCAGCAACACATTCTGGTGAAATTTGGAAACCGTTGCTTCCCGCCTTGCTCGCAATGGACATAAACAGATATTTACATGGTCTTATAGGACAAACCATGGTGTAAAAGTTAAAACTTATCAGACAAATATCATGCGATCTTAAATCCATCTGCTTTTATCTATTCACAAGACGTTCTAACACTTCCAGACGAGGTGGAGGAATGGCGGTTCCTAACTGTCTCCATGGGAGACGTGACTCCGCCCACATAGGAGATGGGAAGAATATATACCATTTCATACCATTGTGTTAATAATTGACTATCTTTGGTCATGCGATCAACATATTTAAATGTACCTGTTGTTGCTGTTACCAGCCAACTTGTCAGGAGTTGGAGGGAATATCTGGGAGGAAAACAGAAACAGCTTCTTTCACTACTACTTCTTCTGGGGAGCAGAAACAGCAGATAGATACAGTCGGTCTTCAGGGGAACGCACACAAAACATCACATCCGTGTTGCCTCATGGGGAAAAACACATGCTGAAAAGCTGCTCTGTGGCTTCTGCGCATCGAATAAATTAAAAAAACAATCTAGAGTTAAAGTTTTAAATTGCACTGAATTGAAAATACAGAACCAGAGAGGAAAAGGATGAGCTCGTCGCTGATGGAATCTGACCTCAAAACTCAGTTATGTGTGTGGTTGGCACCTTATTACATGTAAGAAGACTCAACAGCTAGCATAGCTTCAGTAAAAGGTGGTTTACTAGCTCCAGTCATTATAACACTCCCGTTTTTTTTTTTTTCTTCTATGTACTGTTCCCTGTCAGGTGGCAGCAATGGCTCTGTGTAAGACATGACTGCAGTTTTCATGTTAATTTCAAGAGTAAACTCGAGTTTTGCCGGGCTTTAAAAGTGTACATACTGCACATTCCAAGCATCCAAGGGCTGTTTTCCCCCACGCTGAATCTGCCCCCCAGTGATGACCGGACAACGACCGTATAGATAAATATTCGCTACGTCACAATCCATTCAACACATTTTGCACATGAACTGTTTTTCAACAAAGGTAAAAAAAAAAAAAACACCCTCAGCAAGTATAAAAACTTTGGTGCGAAATGGAGGACATTTTTTTGAATGTTATTCTTTCCATTAACTAATATTTAATGCAATATTTCAAATGTGCACCAAAATACATTAATGGAAACAGGACAATAGTAAAGGCCACTGTGTGTCTGGGATTTTTTCCCTTCTAAAATCGGTATGGGTCTCATAAATGTTCTGTCTGTCAGGATCTAGTTTCCAGACATAAAATGCTTACAGCAATTAATTATAATTTTACCATCTAAACATCTGCAAAATGATTCTTAGTGGCAATAGTAGGAGTCAAGAGAGCGTTTTATGTGTAGGCAGCTATTTTGTGTCTAAATCTGTAAGTTTAGCAGTATGGATAATCAAACTCATGATCAGAGCAGAAGCAGCTTAAGCTCAAGACGTCAACACCAGAAACGAGTGTGAAACAGTTCTGTACATGATCCGTCATGGCTGCTGTTGACAGATGCACCGATTAAAGTGGAAACGTGCCTCTTCTGTCAGGTTGACATGAGGTGAAAAACATGACATGAAAGTGTGAAGCAGGCATGAATTTCATTTTGATGTGCAAAGCTAGTCGTGTGTTTGCTGTGATCTCACATAAAAAGTGTGAAAACCATGAGTTAGCATAGGCTTCCGTTTGGACACGACTCTGTTCATTTGACAGTCAAGAATGCTCTGATCATAAGAGCTTCATATCTTCCATCTATTTTTTGTTAAATAGAACTTTACATCTTAGCTTTGCTCTCATAACGAGTGTGTTGTGGACATATTGAGGCTTTAGGTTGCAGAGCTGCATCGTGTGTTGCTTTTTTCTCGCACACAGCTGCAATTTTGTTGGTCAGAGCCTGTAAAGTCCACAACAAAGGCTGTTTGAGCAAATGTTATTATTTTACAAAGTAGAGCATCGGGCCTCTCTTCTGTTTGTCCTTGATCCCTGTGGCTTTGAAAAGCTTTCACATAGTATCAGCCACTTGATGTCCAGCACAACTGAAGCTCTGCAGTCCTCATCTTACTGACCCTCTCATTTGGTTTCTGTTCTGTCAGGAACTCCATGTCTTATCTGCGGCAGGGGAGAGGAGGCGAGAACAGACGCAGTGTGTTTTACACCGGCAACAGCAGCACGGAGGAGTGGGAGCTGGTGGACCCTCCACCCAAAGACTTTCCTGAACCCAAACCTCATCCAGACACACACAGACGTGCGTTCACTCCCTGCTGCCCTTTTTGCCTCCTGGTTTCAGTTTATGCTAGTTGTATTTTATTGCTTCACCCGTTTGATTCAATACTTTGAAGAATGGAAAGACAATACATTTTCCCTGAAATGTTTCTGCTAACTTCAGCTTTAGGGTCCTCATGTACTGTTTAAAAAGAATAGTTGGGGATCACAAGCTGATGAAATGAAAACAGCAAAGAGTAATTCATTTCTCCTCTCTCGCAGATTCCTTTGGATCAGCGTTTACTTTCGACTTTGTACGCAACCCATCGCGCCCTAAGAGGCTTTTGCTTCGGGATGTGATGGGCTCTGGGAGGTTCGGACGCAACGTGGAGACACGCAGCGCCGAGAGTTCTCCGGTGGAGTGTAACGGCAGCAAACCTTTGGAGATACAGCTTCGGCTGCAGAGCCAGCAGGAAGAACTAAGCCGCCTGCAGCAGGAAGAGACCAAACTCCAGGAAGAGCTGTTCAGTCAGAAGGTGCTGTTACTTCTCTCAGTACTTCACATAAGAGCATTTTTAAAAAGGATGTAAAACATGTGAATGCAACACATGAAAACACATCATTCTGAGGGGGAGTCATTCAAAAAGAGTTTGGGGAAGTTTATTGTTATTTTATACTTTAGATAGTTTGCAACATTTTTAGTGTTATACCTTCATGCAGAAAGACTTGAAGTTCAAATGTATGAAATTAAACTTTTTTATATATCTCAGTGACTTTTTTGCCAAATTGACCAATTAAACACCAGAATCTGAAGCATTTTAAACTGTGTTGGTCGGTTGGCTGACTTTTGGTCCTTAATTATCTCAACATGTTTAACAGAAAATGCACTGGACTTCATTTAGTTGATAAGAGTGCAGAGGAAGAAGCTGTCAACAGGTTCAGTTTTTAAATCAATTATTTGTCCTTTTTCTCAGTCAGAGAAATGTGTAATTAAAGCTGAAGAAGGATGTCTGTTTTTGGTGTCAAGAACAGCAAGAACACAAGACTTCTGCACCTCTCCTTGGCTCTGTATGCAGACAGTGATGGGACTTTTTTAGCCAATCACAGGTCATTTCAGAGTTCCTATTGGCTGCTCTGCTTAGCAACAGGTGACATTGATACGAGCTGGTTGGTGGCTGAAACAAGTGACTTGCCCTACGTTCGAAAAATGGCCTCTGGCAACTTGACAAGCTGATTTGCAGGCGACACCATCAGCCGGCTTGAGTCGAGCTGAGAGGGACCAGTTTACACCGCTGCAGCTTTACCTGCAGCTGTTTCTTCTCATCGTGAATCTTTGGTACAAACTGGACTGGAAGAGTCAGTCATTACTATTGATACATAATTAATACATCACGACTTTAAAGCTGAGACTAGACTACACGATTTTTTGCCTGATTTTATCCACGATTCACAATTGGACCGAGTCTGTCTGAGGCTGCACCAGTCAGCACTAGTTGGGGACAGTCGTCATGGCACATTGGCACAGAAATCTGTAAGTGTATGAAGGGGTACAGAATCGAATCGGCAAGTGTGTGAGAAGAACAGACCCTTCCCAACTTCAGTCCAAGCAAATCAAGCATATTTGATTTTTTTTAAGCCAACTCTGGACAACTGGTTACCAACCCAACTGCAAATACATGTAGCCAACATAGAAAGACAGAAAGACAGTGAATAATGAGTCATGCTTCAGCAACTAACAAGGAAACAGCAGTTCTCCTAAACACATTCACAGCTGTGCTGTTCCTGTGTGTCTCTGCTCTTGTGTTAGTGTTTTGAGACCAGCTGATTGGTCACAATGACTGCAACACAAGCCAGATGAATATGCAGTGTTTTGCGTATGTTTCCCCTGTGAAGTGGTTTACTGCAGTTTAAACATGAACAGGAATTCAGTGAGTCAGCTGGTGGCCTCTGTGTGACTGTTTTTGGAAATGTTCAGTCACTCCTGCCGCTGCTCAGGTCAGGAGAACTGAAGCTGACAGGCACTGGTCACATTCTGTCTGTTTTAAAGAGAAAGCTCATTGAAATGAAACAAAAGATAGTTTTATCTCATGATGCCACTTTGTTATGATGCTCACAGTGTTTCAGTGTTGCATGTCTTCAAAGAAGAATGTCAGTTACTCATTTTACTCTATTTCTATTACTCTGTTTTACATTTTACTTTATTTCAAGTATTTTCTACCTTTGTCATGTTAAATGGGCTGTTGTCTGGATCAGTGTGACCAGTTGCAGTGGTTATGTGTGGATGTGAGTCGTGTGCTTGGATTCAGGGTCGATTGATTAATAATTTTAGGATTTTAGACTCGACTTGACATAATCGGTATAGACTCACTACAACACAATTCAGTGTGCCTGCGTGGGTTTCCCATATATGTTAGGCTGCATTCAGACCAAATCTGGTTATCTGGTGAAATGCTGCATGGTTGTCTTGCGGTGGGAGCGTCATTTAATTAACAAAACAGGATCCATTTTGCGACGTCAAGTTGTGTCCTCTATTCTTCCCCAATCCAAGGGTGGCAGTCAGTTGCTGGAAGACAGCCCCTTTACATGACTGGCTGCTGTAGCGTGACGTAGGGCTGCATTTCTCCTAAAATTATGCCTGATTCAACTTTTTTCGCTGCAGCTGGCTGCATTTATTTTTATTTTTTGGTGAGCTGCAGCAGCTTGGACTGCTCCAATAAATGAGATAAATGAAATAAATGAGAAAACCTGCATTTTCGCCGGATCACCTGATTTGGTCTGAATGCAGCCTTAGGGTTAATACTCTTGTCAGTGCCTCTGACCAAGGCACTTGTGAAGATCTGGAGTTGGTCCCCGGACGCTGTACCATAGCAGCCCACTGCTCCTAGTATGTGTAGGCAAAATTCACTATGAATAGGATGGGTCAAATGCAGAGGATCAGTTTCCCCAATGGAATTAATAAAGTTACCTCTTCTTTAAAAAAAAATCAAAAAACAAAACATATTGCAGCATGAAAAAATGCAGGTAGAATTACAGATGGGAGCTGTAGTTACACACAGAAAAGTTGGTTGAGTCTTTGTTGTTAAAATGTCATTACACTTGGTGAAGTGTAAGTGTTATTTAGGACTCGGAACTAAAAGTTTCGGACTCATCAGTCTTGAGTTTGGATCCATCTCGAGACTTTCCTTTTTGAATTTGAGCTTTGGGTCCAAAGACTTCTGACTTGTTTGTTCATCAGATGACTTGTTCCCATCGCAGGTTGTGTTTGTGTCACACACGCCGATGCAAATGTGTAAAGCAAGCATTTACACACTGACTGAAGTTTCTCAGTGGATTTAATAATATACACAGCTACAGCAAACTGTTGCTATTGAATTTCACGCTCTGTAATTGAATGAGATTTGTTATGTGTGCACGGTGGTGCTGCTTAGTTCAGTATGACTGTGGCCTCTGTCAGACAGTGTGAACACGCAGGGTTTTTCCTGGGAAATGATCTGGCCGAGGTGGTAAACCAGCCAGAGCCTGACACATTGTGATGCATGCACTCTAGTTCGTTCATTACAGCCTAAACAATACCAGCTCTAAATATAAAGGCTTTAACAGAGTAAAAACAGACTTATGTGTTTAGAACTTCTGATAATTTCACTGAGGGAAACAATGGCTAAGGATGCAGCTTTTTTGTTGATTGGACAAACATTTTACAACTTACTTTGTGACTTCACCTCAAAAGGAAAAAAAAATATTACATTTAATTCAACATATTCTGTGATCCTGGCAATTCATTTTATGATTCTGACCCTACCAGACAATGTGTTAACCACAAAAAGCCTCTTTTCTCAACCAGGAGCTGGTGAGACTTCTGCAGCAGACTCTGAGAACCTCCCAGTGCGACAGGCAGCCAGTGCACCGCCCAGCCCCAGCTCCAGATTCTGCTTCAGAACAGCCTCAAGGGTCGGTAGTAAGTCAGGACGAGGTCGTCCGTTTGGAGGCCCTGCTTCAGGAAAAAGACGGACAGATCCAGTCCCTGTGTGGCCACATGGAGCGTCTCGCCTTGGAGAAGGAGAGTCTGCAACAAGAGCTGAAGGGCTTGAAAATAAAGGTGGGGGAGATAAATGACCAGCTGGGGATGCTGATGGAGACCATCCAGGCAAAGGATGAGGTCATCATGAAGCTGTCACAGACAGAACAGAGCAATAACCCAAATGACAGCGGTTCTCCATCTCCCAACAAAGACCAGCAGGAAGTCGACATCCTCAAGGTACAGAAGGAAACATTAAACCTGATCTATTGTAAAATAAATGTGCAGATTATGAGAACAGGAAGTGCTCATGCTAGTTGAATTTTTTTTTTAACCAAATATGTTTCTTGAATTTCAGGACAGCCTCCAAGGCTACAAGTCCCAGAACAAATTCCTGAACAAAGAGATCCTGGAGCTGACAGTATTACGCCGAAATGCAGAGAGCAGAGAAAAGGCTTTAGAAGCAAAGGTACTGTCTAAAGTTGGTCACTAAATGGTGCATGACTCTGTTAATAGAAACAGGAAGTCTGAGTAGCTTTAAGGGGAACTCCATGATTGACCTCAGCTGGTGCCCTCTAAACCTAACAATGCTGAGTAGGAACAATGAATAATGAACCTTAATCAAGCTCTTGTCAGTTATTAGCACAAAGATTATGCAAAAGTTCTTCTGGTGTCTTTGCTGCAGTACACGGCCCTGGAGGCCAAGATGTGTCAGGTGGAGAGTAAGTACCTTGTGCTGCTTCAAGAAGTGAAGACGCCGGTGTGTTCATCTTCAGAGCAGAGCCCAGCACACGAGGTCATTTCCAGATTATTAGAGGACGCACTGCAGGCAGAGAGCCCCGATCAACAGGAGCACCCCATCTTTAAACCGAACACTGTCAGGTATGGAGTTCACCAAACAGCCTTTATATATTAACCAAGTATATATATATAAAATATAAATAATGTATCTTTTGCTCCTATGAAACAGTTTGTTACATATTCCCACAATGTTTTTATTTAACTATCTTGTTTTAACTGTCAGGTTGTAAAAGCAACTTTAAACAGTTCTACTATGGCTGCACAATTAATCCAAAAATTTAATTGAAATCGTAACAGAGCCCAACAGTGACCTCCCACTTTCTGAACTAAATTTTCCATTGATTTTCCCCATTAACTTCTCAGAAGACCCTTATATAAAGAGTTTTAGGCCTGGAACAGTGACCTGATGAAACTTTATCATAAATATAAACGTGTATATATTAGTGCTGTCAAAGTTAATGCGTTAATGCATATTAATTTTAATGCCTTTAATTTTTTTAATGTGCAATTAACGCTTGCACATTGTGTCTAGAGCTAGGCAAAAAAAATTGATTCAATTAATTTTTTCCTAATAAAACCCCAACCCTAATCCTGCTAGCTCACGAATGGGCAGTCCATGTTTTCAATTAAGTTACAGTGAGCAAAAAATAGAGTCAGCAGCTCAAATCACGTTACAGACTAAAACTCCACTTAATTACTTTAACCTTACTCCTGCTCCATCGTCTCTCCTAAGCAGTTTGTCCTGCAGGTTCAGCTTCATCAACACAACAGTTAGCAAGCTAAAAAAATTTAATGGTTTGTTTGCTCATCAGCATCATTAATATTCCCATCCAGTAATGATGATCTCTGACCCGCATTTCAGCATTTCTGTCTGCAGTCATCATGAAGCACATGGCAAATTTCCATAAAAAGTACATGACTAATTTACCTGAGCACAGAGTGCTCAATCAAATATATATCAAAGTATTTTTCCTTGAGTTGGATTGCTTAAAGGTACATTTCCAACTGACACTTTAAAAAGGTGCAATAGATTGGCAGTTATTTGTGAGTTAACTATGGAAATCATGTGATCAATGGCAATGAAAAATTTAATCGATTGACAACACTGTGTGTGTGTGTGTGTGCGTGCGTGCGTGCGTGTGCGTTTCCATGGTAACAGGGAATTCCACTAATCAAGACGTTACAGTTACACTGTAGGATTGTGGGTAGTGTGGTACTTGTCCATGTGAACGCAAATAAAACATGTTTTTCTTAAAACAAGGTTGCAGACTTTTTGCGTCTACAGGAGCATAAGCCATTGTTTCACAGTTAGCCAACTGGTGAGAAGTCTACCTCGGGTGGTTATGACATTATGGTTAATGGCTGTGGCTCAGAAGGTAGAGCAGGTCATCTACCAATCAGTAGGTCGATGGTCCGATCCCCGGCTCCTCTGGTCTACATGTTGAAGTGTCCTTGGGCAAGATACTGAAGCCTCGATTGCTCCCGATGGCTGTGCCATTGGTGTGTGAATGTGTGTGAGTGAGTTCCTAATGCGCAGGTTGGCCCTTACTGTGTTAATGTGTGTGGATGCTGACTTGTGTTGTAGAAGTGCTTTGAGTAGTTGAAAGACTAGAAAAGCGCTGTATAAATACAG
>JAQFJA010000023.1:16528892-16540955 GCA_029874485.1 Naso brachycentron
CACATAATACCTAATCTGCCACTAGAGAAAATCAAATGCACTGCAAATTAATTAATTGTTAGAAACGTGGGAGAGTGTAAGTACACAGTGTAAAACATATATAACAAAGATAGAGTCATTTTAAAGGTGGAAATGTTACATAGTTCATAACAAAATGATAATTGGTAACATTTTCAAATAAGTCGCCTGCTATAAGTTGAAACTAACTACTGCTTTGTTGATGATCATTAAATCACATAGATCAGTTGCAAACCATCAATAACGTGTTGTAAGTTGTTTTTTTGAAAGAAATTGCAGAGCATTTATGAAATACATGTTATGTTACTAATCCTTAATTAATGACATTACATCATCTACGATTGGAGATAATTTCCCTGTAGATGCCTTTCAGATTCATTAAAGAGCTAAAAATAAAGTAATTTAATGTCATACTGGGAACAATCTGCTGAATCAAAACTTTTTATTAATTGTTCTGTATAAGTGACCTATGAAGGATTATTGAATGATAGAGCAGGTAGTTACAATTTATAAAACCATTTCATAAAATGTGCATTAACATGCTTCTGAGGCTTTTTTATCCCAGCTTTATAACGAGTGCCTTGCTGAAGCCCGATATCAGTAAATCAAAGACCTGTAATGTACTATTTAAAGACTGACAATATCTCTGAGCTGTGGTTGGAAACATGCAGCTTGAACAGACGACTCAGCTGTAGGGTGAGCTTTGTACGTGTTGAGCACCACCCTCATGGCAAACTCAAAGCTACTGTGGTTAAAAGCCACTAATGCCTGCAGCTGTAAACAAGAAAGTTGTTCTTAGTCACAGAGTGAGTGTGAGAAGTTTGTTGCCAATGTGACATCTGGATTTTGTGCGTGAAGCTCTTCCCCCCCGACCCACAGTTTGTGAGGGTTCAGATCTCTCCACCAAACGTCACTATGGAACTGTTAACCAACCTGATCTTTGACTCAATCATCCTTTTCAGAGGGTGGGGATATGGAACTGTTGAGCAATTTACTACAACAAAGTCAATTCATCACGCTGTCCCCCGACAGATTTTAATGCCACAGGGCCCCACGCAGTCGAACTCAATGTTTCTTTCCACTAGTGACGGAGAGTTTTCTGTAAACCTATCTGCAAAACAACCCTTGGCTTGAGCTGAAGGCATTTTTGGACAACTGTCCCTGTCTTAGCATCTGAGTGATGATACTGATGATGACATACAGTAGGATGTGTCACAGTGTGAGGCCACAGCTGCCACTGGCCGTCCCACCAGATGACTGAGGCTGTGTGAGCTCTTACATGAGCGACTGTCGAGGCAAGGCAGAGAAAGGAAGGACTTCTGTGCAGATGGGGGATTGTGTGAACTCGACCTGTCAACAACAGTCTCATTTTTGTCTGATCTTAACAACCTCTACCTCTTGGTGTATACTTCTACTACTGTCTTTGATAGAAGCTGATACCGTTATGCCCATGGAACACTTAAGCACCGTTTCCACTGAGTGGTATGGTTTGGTTTGGTATGTTGTGGTATGCAATTATTTTTGTTTCCACCGTCAAAAGGGTACCAGATAACTGTACCATACCTATTTTGGTCACCCTTTCATTGGGGTGCCGTGGTTAATGAGTGAATCTTTCTTAGAAACATGACGTTCACAGGATATAACGTTGGATGGGACATGCCTTTTTTTTGCAAGCCTGAACAAAATTAAAAGTCCTGTAATCTTCTGGTTTTGAAATCTATCAATACTTTGCTTAAATCATAGTGGATATAAATTCTTCATAGATATCACGTGTTTAGCACGCCACAAAAAGTTGTGGGTCTGTGGTGTTTTAGTGGCATGGCTGTAGCCAATGGCAGTCGCTCACTGCTTTGGTCCACACTCAGATGTCTCGACAGATATTGGATGGATTGCAGTTCAATTTTGCATAGATGTTTGGGGCACTTATGGCACAGTGGGTTGTCTACTTATCAGAAGGTCTGTGGTTCAATCCCAGGCTTTTTTGATCTGTATTTTAAAGTGTCCTTGGGCAAGATACTGAACCCCAAATGCCCAAACAGCTGTGCCATTGATGTGTGAATGTGTATGTGAGAATGAGTGAAGCAGACTTGTGTTGTAAAGTGCTTTTAGTAGTAGATGAAGATGAGAAAGGCATTGTATAAATGCAGTCTATTTACATTGATGGGCTTCAGAGGATGAATACTCCTAAATTTAGTGATCCTCTGACTTTTTGTCGAGTGCCACGATTAGGTCTATTTGTGATCTGAGCAAATACCTGCAAAAATAACATTCCTATCAGTCTGTACTTTATGTTTAGCACAAAATAGCAAATGCTAGCACACTAACACTAACGGTGAGCATGCTAATATACTGAAACACGAACAGGCTCGACTAGAGTTAGTATTTAGCTAAAAGTATCATTTTGCCTGCTGTAAGAACAGCCTCACTGAGCCGCTAGCATGGCAGTAGATTCTTATATTGTATTACTTAAATGTCTTGAAACACTACAACACACTTCACAGCACACTTGGCATGCTTTGTCTCTGGTCACTGCGATATATGTATTTCCTGAGAAATACAAATTTGTGCAGAAGGAAATGAATTAGAGAAATGCTTTCGGATTGCAGAAGTTTGTTGTCGACGATGCAGGAAGAACTGAGAGGTACACTTAAGGCCTCATGACTTCACACAAGATGTGTTGAAGTGATAAGAGCCGACAGTCGTGAGGCAGACAGGTGTGGCTGACAGGGCCCTGTAAAGCTAGAATTTCTCCACAGGGCTTTACTGTACGTGGTGTATCTATAGCTTGGACGTAGGCATACATGTACAAGGAGCAGGGCCAGAATGCATGTAGTCAGCTTTGGAAGCAGACATTCCTGCTGTTGAGGGAGTGAAAATGTGTTTGTTCAGTGCAGCCACAAAGAGGGAATTCCACGCTGACCTCTTGGACATTCCTGGAGTTCCCGCTGGACAGCGGTTGACATTGCACTACCTTAACACAAGATCTGTTTTTCTTTTGAGTTACTTCTCCTTCACATTCGCTTTGACAGATAGCAGTGTGTCATGAATCTGGCTCTTTCACGCCACCCCAGAGGTCATTTAATTGAGAAATGTGTTTAAATATTGGGCCGGCGCCACTTGTGTTCCTCCAACCTTTGCTGTGGATAATGACCTTCAGCTGTTGGGAGTGGAAACTCTGCAGGGAGATGGTACTTTCAGCCCCACTGGCCGGCTTAGAGCTAAGACAGCCGGCACGCCTGGCCCGCTGTGGAATACCACTCCCAGCATCACTGCTCTCTCCACGCTTGATAATACTGAAGTAAAGACCTTGCGCAGACTTTTGTGTTGTTCACTTTCTCGCGTTTGAGCAATTCTGTTCAGTCTTTTCTTGGGGTACTTTATGCTTGTTTTTACAAGTGGAATTCATTGAGTGACTTTTCCTCCTTTTCAGTTCACTGTCACAGGCATCGCTGACAGGGTCGGTTTTTCAGGGACATCTCAGGGGTGGAAATGTCCTGTGAATGGAGCAGATAGAAGAAGCATTTAAGATTCCACGCTGCTGCTCTGCTTCAGCACTCCACCCAGCATGCTTTTATTATTATTACTTGTTGCATCATGTGTGGGACTTCTGAAGACCAAGATGTGTATCAACCCCCACCATCCCCTCATACGCAGGCACACACACACACACACACACACACACACACACACACACACCTCTCCTTCTGCACTCTCTGTTGGGACACGTTAACATTAAAATTTAATGTTGTCAGTGTTTTTGTTGCCATGTGAAAGTTAAATGAACTTTAAGAAACCTTCCTGGGGCTTTGTGGTTGAGTAGCTCTCTGAAATGTAACATCAGTTCAAAAATTCCCTTTTATTTGAAACACAGGCACATACAATGCAGTCAAATCCAGAGCCCTGCAGCTAATATCACTGTGTGTCAGGAGCTTAGAAACTTTTTATCTTTTAGGTCTGTCAAAGACATTTTGTTCATTCTTTTTCTCTCTTATTTAAGATAGGGACAGTGCATATTAATGAACACCGACATGTAAATGTCCGAAATGTTTGGTTTATTCAAATGTTTAGTTTGTGTTGTTGCACATTATTCCACATGGTACCAAACATTTTGTCCCTTCAGTGTCATAGTGATGATCCGAGTTTGCGTGGTGAAAGTAAGGTGACTTTATATGAAAAGTCCTGTCAAAATGTTCTCAGTGGAGCTGTTTTAAGATGTGTTTCAGAGCTGTGGCAGCACACGATGGGCCTCTGACACACTGAAGAAATCGCCAATGTTGCTTTAAACCAGAGGATGATCACTTTTATATTTAATCACTTTATTTGATTTGTGTATGCGCTCTCCTAAAGTACCAGTGTGAAATGAGTGAGCAGGAGCACAGTGAGTAATCAAATTCTTTTGGACAGCTTTTATCCAGTAGCTCCTCACAACTCTCCTCCTCTTCCCCTCCACTCCTTCGACTCAGCAGACTTCTTTCCTTCTCCCCAGCTGCAGTTGAGAGGTGGCAGGTGCAGAATGAGTCTGTGGGCCGGGCTATTCTTAGCCCACTGGACACACTGATGATAGTGGACATGTACTGGACAGCCTCTCACAGCCACCCTTAAATCTCTGTGTGAACAGTTATGTGCAAAACATATGGAATCCCTACTAGTTATTATCTCCATCCTCTATCTGTGCACTTAATGTCTTTAAATACATGAGCGGAAATAGCCGCAATGCAAATTTGTGCAACCACAGTCTTTTCTAGTTTTATCCCACCATCCTCGTCACTCTTCTGTATGCATACTTTACTGAATGTTTCTCTTCTGTCTTGCCAAAGTGGGCTTTTATCTTACCCACTCAGGAGCTGTTTGCCAGCTCTGCCACCACATTTGCCCTCATGTATTTCTGTGGCCTGTAACAGAAGGATCAGTGACTGAGGGGCTTGTTGTGACAGTCTAAATGTATCGGGTGGGCAGGGCAGTCCACATGAGCAGGAAGTGTATACAGCTGCAGGAGTGGCAGCAGGCTCAGTCAAGTGTTGGTCCGATAATAAAGTTATGAAGTTCCATAACATATATTTAACTGGGTCACAGAGTTGCAAATTGATCTTAAGCTTTCCGTTCATTCTGTCAGTGGCTTAATTATGAGTGAAATGACTTGGTAGTTATGTTAGAGGAGAGTCTCCAGTTTACTGGTGGAGTCACTCCTGTCTTCCATTATGCAACGCTGACGTTGAAGAAGTATAGCTCAGGATTAGAATTTATTCATTAGATGCCATAACCACATTTCCTCATGCTGTAGCATGCAATACAAGAGCACAGTGAAAACTCAAACAAAGATCCACTGAGAGATGAATTCTGAGCCACACCTCTATTGTGAAATATTCAGAGTTTTTGAAATTTTTTCAGCACGCTGATCTCTCGAGGATGGTTAGAAATTTGGCAGGAAGGTGGCCTGAGTGGGAAGACAGCAGTTCTGTCTTCACTGCCGGCCTGTCCGATTGTTCTCTGTCTGGCCAGGAAACAGGAAGTGATGGACTATACCTCTATATATCAGCTGGTTTTGACACGCAGCTTCCTCACTGACATCTGTCTTTACCTTTAGCTACATCCTGTTGTTAAAAATGATGCTTACAGTTGGACAGGAAGAAATTATGAAACAATGCAAATAATAAGAAAGTCATTATGATAAAACAGAAGATGTAATGTCAGTGAATTTTTTCTTCTTTTTTTTGTCCACAGTGGACAGTTTGCAGTTGTCAAGCGGTGTATAGAGAAGAGTTCAGGTATCGAATATGCAGCCAAGTTCATCAAGAAGCGGCAGAGTCGGGCCAGCAGACGTGGCGTAAGACGAGAGGAGATTGAGAGGGAAGTGAACATCCTGCAGCAGATCCAGCATCCCAACATCGTAGAGCTGCATGACGTGTACGAGAACCGCACGGATGTGGTGCTCATCCTCGAGCTGTGAGTCACTACATGATGTAACAATGCATCACAATATCTGAACAGCAAGAAAATAGAGTTTGTTACACCTGTGTTTAATCCTCAAAATATCCAAACATCTCTGTGGACAATTTTTGCACACTGAGGATGTGTAACATATAGTGCACGCCATTCTGTTTTAATAACACACAGTAAGTTGGTGCGGTGTGTTACTGCGTCAGATCAGTGCGAGCAAATTTGTATCCACGAGATGGTCTGTGTTAGGGTGTATTTCTGTGTACACTGATTGTTTGTCAAGCCTGTGTTTGCTGAAAACGCTCATGTGTGCCAGACACAACTGCACTGTGTCAATAAGGCTTGTGTTGAAAAGGGGCCTCAGAGGGCTCCGTCTGGGTCCAGCGAGCGCCAGGGAACATGAAGGGCACAATTAGGACTAACTGTGAGCTCGGTCCAATCAAAGCAGGGCTGAATCAACTGATAGAAGAGTTTCTGTTAGTCATGAGATGACACACTGTGTCTCTCTCAGTCTATTATGTTTTCTTTGTATGAATATGAACAGAGCATCATGTTTGTTGAAAGCCAGCTGGTCAAAGGGCGCTCTATACCACTTCACAGCAGCTTTTTTTAAAGAGATTTAGTATGAAAAGGTTGAGATCATGATTGGTAAGTAGGGCAGACTGACTCAGCCAAAGAGTAACCACAAACAAACACATCTAATGCATCCTGAACCACTGCATTCAGATCCTGACAACACACTCATGATAATGTTAAAAAGAGGCCTCACTCCAGATTATCTGAGCACACAGGATGAGTCTCTGAGTGTGTGTTTGTGTGTGTTTGTGTGTGTGTGTGTGTGTGTGTGCGTGCGTGTGTTATACAGGGTGTCTGGAGGAGAGTTGTTCGATTTCTTGGCCCAAAAGGAGTCTCTCAGTGAAGAGGAGGCCACTCAGTTTATCAAACAGATCCTAGATGGAGTCCATTACCTCCACTCCAAGAGGATCACACATTTCGATCTGAAGGTACAGAACACTCTGTCTGTGCGTTGCGTGTGTGAATCTATATTTGTCTAATGATGAAGATGAAAGTCTTTACCTCCACAGCTGCTGAACTTTCATGCAAAACTGAGCCAAACTTTAATGTCAAATATATATAGCAGGTGTCTAATGTACGCGCTGATAGAGTTTCACTCTTCTGAATCACACATCCTTCCTGTTTTCTGTGGCTGAGGTCCAGTCTCTCAGATACAGACACCACAAGGTTATCTCTTTGCTTTCAGAGAGCCTCGTCTCCCACGCTGCTCTCTGATAGCTGCTGCTCTGTGTTCCAGCAGATGTGACTCCTCTTCACTCTCAGTGCTTTTTTGTTTGGCAGTTAAGTAAAAATGAACACAGAAAAAAGCTAGACTCAAATACCAAACTCCTCGACCTTCAGTTTACAAAGACAAATTTGTGCTTAAAGGTCCATGTGCGTGATTCAGGGGATCTGTTTGTAGAGTATGGAATGAAATGGAGGGAGAAACGGATTTTAAAATTCATAATATTTATTGTTGTGTTTTCTTTACCTTAGAAAACTCTGCTAACTTAGGTTTGCCTGGAAACCACAAAGTAGAGCGTTGCTACACATGAAAACAGCTAGCTTAGCTTTGTCCAAAAGAAAGCAATTTCACCTACCAGTACCTCACAGTACAAATAACACTTGTGTCCCATTTGCTTAATCTCATGAGCTCATATTTTTTGGCTGGAACAAGTAACTTTCTGCGGTCTCTGCTGACTGCACAACAATTAGTCCCAACTCCTGACCATGAACTAGACCGACACAGAAAACCCTTTAAACATAGATTTCTTGATTTTGCACTGTGGCTTTGGTGGAGATTGAATAATCACCATGTGTTTATTAGTGAGCTTAGCATAGCTTTGGAGGTGCTTAAGATTTTGTTATGTTTGGAAGGAGCCATGCTAGCTGTTTCACGCTACAGTTTGTGAGCCGGCTGCTAGCAGGGGCTTCATATTTAAACTAGTCTTCTCTTCTGACATTAACTATTACAGTGTTTTTCTTGAATGCTTTCGTAAAAGGAAAGCTTAACCAGGTAACTTTTACTCCCTGTTGTTTACGTATCTCCTTGTCTTGCTTATAGTAGAAATCTAATGACAAAACTGCTTCTCTGTTCTTTTAACACACCAGCCTGAAAACATAATGCTGCTGGACAGGAATGTTCCTCTACCCCGCATCAAACTCATAGACTTTGGACTCGCACACAAACTAGAGGCTGGGGCAGATTTCAAGAACATTTTTGGAACCCCTGAATTTGTTGGTGAGTGTTAATATGTGAGGTATGTTTGCAGTGCAGGACATTTCGCCACTCGGCCCCGGCTCTGTTTGTGATGCTGGAGTGTGTGCCGTCTATTTTCAGCTCCAGAGATAGTCAACTATGAGCCACTGGGGTTGGAGGCAGACATGTGGTAAGAGCCTTTAATTACCTCTGGCTCTGCTGCCATCCATTCAACAGGCCACAGCGCATAACTCTGGATTAACCTTTTACTGTTTTTCACAGGAGCATCGGAGTCATCACATACATACTGTAAGTTAGGATGATTTATGATTATTCATGACAATTTTAATGGACCTAAAGAGATTATCTCTGGCAGTTTAACTGAGTGTGCAAACGTTTGTGCTGTTGTTTCAGTTTGAGCGGTGCGTCGCCTTTCCTCGGTGACACAAAACAGGAAACGCTGGGAAACATCTCGGCGTTGAACTACGACTTTGACGAGGAGCTCTTCAGCAACACCAGTGAGCTGGCCAAGAGCTTCATCAGACAGCTCCTGGAGAAGGACACTAGGTAACAGCACTGACAAACAGCTGAAGGCCAAAGGTCACGTCTGACAAGTCCGAAACAAAGCCCAGTATTAGAGGTTTCACCACAATGAAGCCTAAGCGTATCAAATTCCCACACCTAAGCCAGAGGACAACGAAAGAGCAGCCAGTCCACAGAAATCTGGAGCAAGGGTTTGGACACTTTTGTTTGTATTTGGTTCAAAATGTGACACATTTAAAAAAAATAAGCTAAAAAAAAATTCATTATTAATATGTAAACACATGACATCATGACACATGTTGTTTTCTTTTCTTACAACATCATAATTAATGTTGCTCCAGGATCATCATTACAACTGATCATTCACATTTTTGTGATGTCATAGCTTGCGACTCATGAAAAATACACACATGGATAAATTTGCTGTTTTTGGGGGATTTTTTTTTACATCCTTTTTTTAACGTTTTAAAAGATTTTCAAGCATCAACAAATGAAACATAATAGCCTGAAACAAGAGTAACATGAACAAAGATATTAAATAAAAATAACATGAAAATAAAACAGACAGGCCCGGATAAATGTAAGGGGGAAAAGCACAACAAATGTGGCAAAGGAAGCAAGGCAAATTTAATCAGGGGCATAGACAATATATGATTGAGACATTACATTCTGCTAACTGAGTGGCATTGTAAAAGACAGGATAGTCATCTCCAAACTCCCCGCTGATCGTCTCATTCGCCAAAACTAAAAGCTAAAACTAAAAGCTTTCCTTCTCTTGGTTTGATTCTGGAAACACTAAGTAAACAAGTCTCAGATGACCAGAGGGGTCTGGATGCTTCGAAATGTACAACTAAGTCAATTTGGGCAATGGTTAGGATAATAATCATCTAGGTTAAAGTCCTGTGCTTGACTTACTGCTGCTACCTGCTCCCTTTCTGGACCTTTTGCTTGAGCAGCACTAATATAAGAACAACACCAAAGAGACAATACCAGATGAACCACTTGTCTTTTTTGTACCATGTCATCCTTTTCTTGTTCTTTAACATGTGTTTCCATTTCTAAGCACTTTCAGAAAACTGAATATTCCTGTGAAAGTTCCCTCGGTCTGAACATATTTCTGTGAGATTTAACATCCTATATTGTGTATTTACTCAGCTGCGTTTTCTTTTTTGCTCCTCTCTTCATTTTAGAAAACGGATGACCATTCAAGAGGCGCTCAACCACCACTGGATTAAGGTATGATTTATGTGTGTTATAGCATGTTTTTTCTGTCAGCACCCTGCTCCAGCAACATGTGAAACAACATTTAACTGTTTATGTTAAAGGTAACAAATGAAGACATTTTTGTTCCTTTTCAAAAGAATCATTCATCCTTAAATGCACCAAAAAACAAACATTAGACATACTTTTTATGTATGTTCTGGCTTTTTGAATTCATACTTTATCTCAATTACTGTATATTGTTTCCATCAGTGCACTACACCCTAACTTTGAGAATATTTTCCTCACTCTTCACCTTTCAACACACTCCACTACATGCACATCTCGCACAGCCGTACTTTGCAGTCTGAAATAGTCCTTTTGTGAACAAACTGAAGTAAGATCTCACTAATTGTTGTTTTTAATGGCACGGACTTTTAACAACCCATGATGTTGAAGACGTCCACTCCAACATTAGTAGCTGAGATGCATGTGAATGGTGTTTCTGCTGTGGAGTCTTCTTCCTGTTTGGATACAAGCATGAGGCCAGGAAAGATAACACTCTACAGGAATGTCTGTTGTTTTGTTGGCGCGCTCACCTGCCATGGCTTTCGCTGTAGGATCACACACTAATCCTACAGTGCCACGTCTGCTGGAACATTCACCGCCATGTATGTGTTTCAAGATGCAACAATGAGACAGCCTCTCACTCAGTGTCCCCCCCCCCATCCTTCTGTCTGAAGTCCTGTGGCCCAGTGGAAGAAGACAGTGCTGCCCCCCAGGCGGAGAAGAGAGCGGAGCAGCTGAAGACAAAGCGTCTAAAGGAATACACCATCCAGTCCCTGTCCAGCATGCCCCAAAACAACACATATGCCAACTTTGAGCGTTTTGCCCATGTGGTGGAAGAAGTCAGTCTGATGGAGACGGGGTTGTCAGAGGTGGCAGGGGCCCGCCACACACTGCAGCGTGACTTAGAGACGCTGCTCTCCATCTACAACAACAAGGAGGCCTGGTACAAGGAGGAGAGTGAGACTGCGAGGAAGCAGCTGTCCCAGGTCTGCTACGAGTTTCGCAAGGTGGAAGCCACAAGGAGGCTGCTGCAGGAGGACATGAAGGCCATCGATGCCAGTCTGGAAAGCATGAGTGGGAGGTACAGCCAGAGGCAGAGTCAGCTGGACGATCTGAGGCAGGAGCTGAACTCTGATCTGCAGTGGCTGCAGGAGGTGATGAGCTCTTTGCATCCTGATGGAGTCAGTGGCAGCATCCTCAGCAGCGGCGTGAATACAGACGTGAAGCAGGCGCTGATGGAGCTGCTGCATCCGTCCTGCAGGAGGGAACTGTGTTCTGAGGTCAAACAGCCACTCACAGAGTCTGGCTAACATACACCCCCGAGACACAGACCTTGAAAAGCTTAGCAGGTTTTTTCTAAATAAGGCTGTTTGAACTGAACAAATTCAGTATTTTTAAGAAACACAAAGTTTTGAATGTATGTAAAGCTGTGTAGTCTTTACATCTTTATTTTTTCTTTTTCGCAAGTAGACTTTGTACGATTCTATTTGATAGTTCCTTTTTAGTTATTGCTTTAACAGGAATTTGAGAATGTGTTTGATTGCTTTCTTTCTGAAGTTTCATAAAAGATGGATACTACATGAAATACAAAGCTACAAGCAGGAGTTAATCAGCTTATCTTAGCACAAAGACTGAATGCAGGGGAAACAGCTTGCTGGGCCTCTCCAAATGTAAAACAATCCACCAACAACTCTCTTCAAACCAAGTGTTCGTCTATCAATCGTCAACGCATCTAACATCTTCTGTTTCTGAGTCTTACAAAAAACTTGTCTCGGTAAAAAAACCTCCAGGAAAAAGGCAGGTTGTCATTTTTTACACTTTCGTTAAACTAATGACATTTAAACGAGTGAGCTTCAGGCAGCTTTCGTCAGCTTTACACAGAGCCAGGCTGGCTGTTTGTCTCAGCTTCCAGTCCTAAGCTAAGCTAACAGACATTGTGGCTGCAGTTGTTGCTTAAAATTGGGATTTTTCCAAAACTGAAATGAGATTTACTGAAGTTTTCACTAAATTTGTTTATGCACTGCTCTTGCTCGGTTAAGCAA
>JAQFJA010000023.1:16577293-16591867 GCA_029874485.1 Naso brachycentron
ACTTGAGTCCATAAATGTTTTTGTTTTTTGTTTTTTGTTTTTTGTTTTCTTTGGGGGGGGGGGCGTGATTAAAAAAGTGAGCAAAAAATCTAGATCTGGTTTTTTGTTTCTGTCTGTTTTCAGTGCCACTAGAATTTTTCATCATCAGATCACATCCAGGTTTAGAGGTCTGGACATTAATCATGACAGGCAGGTTTATGTCACACTGAAGATCCATTCACTTATTTTGCTTACACTGCCTTACAAGAGCAAAGACTCAGACAGAAATTTTTGCATCTGCATCTACTTTTCATCAGCCGGATGCTGCTCTCACCAAGGCTGGAAACCCATTACTGCTCTCTGTTTCTGATCCTTTCCATCCCCTGCAGTTTGAGTGCTGCCAACAAAAGAGTGAGCACATGATGAATTCAAGTTGAAAGCTTGTCATTATAAGTAGTGCGCTCATGTGCCCATGCTGTGACTCATGAGCGTGCTTCATTCAGCCTCCCACTCCTATTTGCACATGTCATCTGCTGCTCTGTCCTCCATCCATGCTAACGTCAGAGAAGGCTGGCTGTCCTCCTACATCTCTTGCAGAGTGTGAGCAGTTGGATAGGCAGCCCGGTCCAAGTACGGAGCCTCTCTGTAGATGCTGTGATCGACAGCCGATGCAGAGGGCCCTCATACTGCCTGTCTAATTACTAGACCACATGGGGTACAAGCAAAGCTCGCATGGTGCACCATATCAGCTCAGTGTGCTCCTTCACATCTCTGTGCTGTGTTTGATTCTGTCCTTGCCTGAAGCGCAGCCAAAGAGCATCATCAGTTTCTTCACTGTCTTCCCCTTTAGCGTTCCAGTTACTCCCTCACATACGCTCCGGTCGGAGCTCGGCGGCCTTTGTGGATGCTCTGACAGACGGAAACAGAAATAGCTCCACAAATAGACCCATCCTCTGGCTCACAGGGGAGCAGTAGCCCCACTTCTGTGTGCTCTTGCCTCCTATTCCGTGTGTGCCTCGGGCCAAAACAAGTTAGCTAAGAACCACAGGGAAATCAAATTTGGAATTATTAGATTGTACCGAAAGTATCAAGGGAGAAAGAGAAATGTGTGCATAAATACATATTGTTAAGAAAATTGATTTCTGGAGTTTTCTGCCACCTGTCAGTAACACAATGTGGAGCAGTTTAATTTGAAATGACTTAATAACAGCAGAAGTAGGAGGTTTGTTTACCTCACATCACGTTTTGTAACAAATTCCCGGTAAGCCACAGCTCTGTTTTAATCTGCAGTGTAATAAATCGACAGACAGACTAGTTCTGAACATAGACAATGAGAGAATGAAAGCTGTTTATCTGTGGATGCCATTAGTGCGGTGATTAGATTACTGCCTTCCTCTTTTTAGTCAGACGTGTTACATGATGCTTTCTGCATGACAGGAAGACAACAGCACTAAAAGGATATGTGGGAACTGAGTCTGGACAAGGCCAGCTAAATGTAGAAGCCCCCCCCCAAAAAATCAACTGCGTTGAATTTTTGATGTAGTATCTTCATTTCGCTCCTTCACCAGCCAATGTTCCAAATCCAAATCAAACTTCAGGACAGAGTGTACATTCAGTAAAACTCACATTCTTGATGTGGTTCGACGGCGTGTGAAAGTGGGAGGTGAGAGACTGTAAACGACTGAGTCAAACCTCCGTCTGTGATGCACTGCTTCTTTTTTTTGGCTGTCACGTTGAGACAAACATAAACATTGTCTCTTCTCTGGCCTCCCATATGTCCTTGAGCCGGCCTTCTTCTTGTCCCTGCAAGGTTTCTGCTGTACATCATCCCTTTTCTCTGCTGCTTGAACCCATCTCATTTGAATATCCTGCACAATATCAGAATACCTGTGCAGAGAAGAAGACAAATCTTTGCTCGCAGGTATCAGTAATAAAACCAGCACTGACAGACACGGATATGCAGTGTTGTAATAAAAAAGCTGTTTTAATTTTTCTTCCTCTCACTTTTAATTTTAAAATCTAAATATAATCCTGCATGCCTCACGGATCTGAATCATAATACCTAGGATTATATATGTCTACACGTATGCTACAGCTCTCTCAATATTTCTTCTCTGCCGTCTTAGCAACAACAACACCAGAAAAAGCCCAAGGCCCGAGACCTCAGGCAAAGAGTCTTAAGATACTCCAGCAGGAAATATAAAGCATAAATTATCCTAAGACAAGGGGCAAGCTTCGAAGATCTGCTAAATTATCAAAATTGTCTCTCCATTTTCAGACAGGGCCCCGACGACAGACTGAAACCTGCGAGAGCAGGTGCAAGGTAGCACATACAAGCATTAAAAACACGCAGATGCAACCAGAGAGCATCAGATGTCATTAAGACTGTATTGCTCAAACTCGGACAGCACATTCTTAACAAACATCCAAGTCCAGATCATATTAATACATTCCATGTTTATGTGGAGAACTTCTAAACACCTTTATTTGTCGTATAAAAATCCAGCTGCATCTGCACTATGATAGTCTGTTAAGATTAATATCTTTTTAATGCAGCCCATTGGAGAAATGAAAGTGATGCAGTAAATATTCAGATTTTCACCCCGGTGAATAGAGCAATAACACAGTGGAAAAATACTTTATTATAAGTAAAAGCCCTGCATTAAAAATCCTACTTATAATATCTAATAATTACAGAGCTGAAAATGTCTGAGCTGCATATTACCACATCAGCTGTTGAAGTGTACCTTATGTATTCTTGTTTTGATTTGTAGCAATTAAGCATCCTTTGAAAATGATCACAATTTTATGCAAAATCTTCGTCTGCATTGTGACAATAGCTATCAATAAAAGTAGCGAACTAAAAAGTACAATATTTCCCTCTTTCGTGGACTACAAGTATAAACTACTCAAGTAAAGTATAATTTATAAACTTAATTACATTCCATCACTGAGAATATCAACATAGTGAGGCAGAACAGAACATATGGCCAAAAGGGATCATATGAAGCAATAATGTATTTAATATGATGACTGGTTTTCCAAAATCACACCTGAATGTAGTCTCAACATACCTTTTTTCTTGTCTTTTTTTCCCTTTTAATTAATTTTTTATGTATGTTGGATGAGTAATAAGTTGTTGCTGTCACTGTATTGGTCAGGCCACACCCATTTTCCTTGTTTGTTTGCTTGTTTTTGGAGCCCTGACGAAGACTTACAGTGTTAACAGTTTCTTCCTCGTTTGTTACTTTTTCTCACATTTTCAGGGCCTGGATTGCCTTCTCGTTTCGAGGACTTTGTTTTTCTCCCTGCCACTGAAGAGCACCTGACACGTTTTAATTTACAATGGATTCCACAGACCAACTCGTCAGCTCCTTTGATTAATGTCTTATTCTCACTTACACTTGACAGAAACTTTGGAAGATGCATCTGATTCAAATATGCCCAAGGCTTGCATGAATATTTACCTGATATAAAAAAGTAACTTGCAGCATATTTACTCCCTGTCTCATTTAAGAGAAGATACCGTAACACACTGTCTAGACTGCATTACTCATCCTCAGTGTATGGTAGGGTTTTATGTTACAGTCTATAGGACCCTAGACGCTAACGTCATAAGGTTGTAAAGAGTAGTACAGTTACCAATGAGTAGCTGAAGCCAAACGACTCTGCATCTAATATCACCACAAAGCTCAGATGTCCTTTGAAGTGAACAAGGTGGAGATCAAGACAGCCCCTCCCTGAATGTGACCCACTCAGTCACAGACTTACAAGCACACCAAGTACTCAAAAAAAAAAAACAACAACAAACACAAACCCTTCCTCCCTGCTGATGAAGCCTCTACACCCACTCCTCCCCTGCACGGGTTAGTAATCAGTGGGAGGACACTGGAAATGCTACCCATGGCTGACCTTATAAGGCTGTCAGGAAACTACTGATTGCAGGTTTCAGTGCTCAATCTGCTACCCCCTTCCCTTTTACCTCTATTGCTGCAGCCCCCCTTCCTCTATTACCAACGGCATCCTGTCTTTATCAGCTCATATTTCACACAGAGGAAAGGCCTGCGCCACGAACTCCACAAAGACCTTCTCCCAGCATGAATTCTCAAGATAACAAGGCTTGCCTGCTGTTATCCTGGGAGCATCTACTGTATGCTGTCAAATGGAGAAGCTGCTCCACTAATGGCAAGAATTCATAATACATGTTTTATTTTTTATCATTCAAAACGTTTTGCAAAGTATTGCTTTCAGCTTTTCAATCAAGCTTAAGAATAATTACTCATGAACTGTATCACAAACATGATTAAAACAGTTTATCTTTTAGTTTGATATGAATTAGGTTATGTTTCTCTTTATGTCATCCATACAAAGCCATGCCAATCTGTGTCTTTCCACTCTGAATTTTCAGTTCTTATAAAGCTATTTGTCATAGTTTTTGAAGATTGTTGGAGCTGACTAATTGTACATTGGTTAAACCTATTCAGACATTCCAGTGTTCCTACATGTCATTCCCCTTTGTCAGCATTGGCCACATAGGTTATATTAACCCTGCCCATTTTTCCCAAAATAGCTTTATCAATGAGATATGGTGTTTGTTTACATTTTGTCCATATTCAATAAATGTTACAGAAAGTGCCTGAATATGTGTGACGTTAATTTAAAAGGACGTCGGTGTCAAAATTCCTCTTCACATTAATATTTGAGCTAGGAAGGCACCACTTCTAAGGAACAATTTTAACAACTTTGGTTTCTGTGGCCCCTGGCTCCCAGCTCCTCTCTCTCTCTCTCTCTCTCTCTCTCTCTTTCTCTCTCCTATAGTGTTAACCTGTTTCAACATGAATGGCAGTGAATGGGGTTTAAAAATGCAGTCTGGGATCTACTAAAGTATACACATGGTCCAGTTTTAACAACAACATTTGTAAGGGAGATCTCAGCTAATGGTGACAAGTCAAAAATAAACTGGCATGGACCTTTAAAGTAAAGGTACACTATAGGATTTGCTATTGTGGTCCACTACATTTAAATAAAGAAAAACATACACATGAATGTTGTTTAGGTTAGTGCATTTGTAGAAAAAGTTTAATCATTAAGTGTTGTGGCTCCAGAGGGAGCTATCTGAGACCTGATAACTACAAGTTTGAAAATAAAAAGAAATACTTTCGGTGAGGTGAGGTGTGGTGTGATAAGACCTTACTTATAGACCTGGTTCTCACCTTGCTTTACCTAGCTCCTTCAAATCTCTGCTTGAGGCCATAGTGGGTCAGGTTACATCACCTGCGACTAGCATGACTACCGTAATCCCAAAACAAGCTGCTGAGAATTGTGGATAATGGAGGCATCAGGTTTTAATGACGACGGATGTACTGTATTAAAAATGTTTCGATCTTTCACTCTTAAATTGCCCATTGATGTCTGACATTGTAATAGGGGTTCAATGTTTAATCACTGGAGTTATATGAGGTGTAGGTTGAAAAACAATAAACCCCTACAAAGACACAGTTGTTGTGGAGCAGTTGTTTTTTCACTAGTTTAAAAGTAAAATTCATTGTCAAAGGAGATCAAAGGAGTGCAAGTGCATCCAAACGGCCTCAGAGAAACGCAAAAAGACAGTCAGATTATTTTGTTTTAACCATGCTGCTCTCACCTGCCAGGAACCTGGTTTAGCATAATAGATTTTAAAATACAAATTATAATAACAGATGAATTATTAAAATATAGACATACTTTTTTGTGTTTTATGATTCACATTAGAATGTATCATCTTCAAAACTAAATGCTAAAAAGTGCCACATCATTAACATCACGGTCTCTCATCTCTCCACATGGTGCCACTTGTGTAGTGCGGAGCAGCTAATTAAAATGATTAGAGGGTTAGCTGTTTCCTCTGGCTTCAAATTTTTAATGAAATTTGTTATTCTAATGGAACGAGAGTGACAAATTTAATCAATCCCTTGGAATTAGCTTTTTATACAATTTTCTGTCAGGAGAACCAAACTGCGCTCTTGCTGTTTGTTTATTTCAGATCTGTCTGATAATAAAGAGTCTGCAAAGGTGTGTGTTCGGTCAGACGGTGAACTTGCAGAACCCATTTTACTCTGCTTTGTAGTTCTACCTCACTGCTTTTCACAAACAAATACTTTTTGTTTTTTACTCTGTTGATTGAAAAATTAAAGTTATTTTTCAAGTTAAAGTAGAGTAGGCAGTTTATCTTTGGTGTCATTAAGCTAAAATCCCATGATAACCTTTCAACATATTGTAATTCAGGTGGTCTGACTGACAGAACTCTAGACTTCTGCACCTCTCCTTGGCTCTGTATTCAGGTTTTAGAAAATGAAGACAGTGACAGGCACTTTTTGGCCAATCACGAGTCATTTCAGAGTCTGTGTTCCTGTTGACTGTTCTACAAAGGTAGATGCGTGTTTACCTCCCCTCAGCTAGTAAAAGCAAGATACAATGATGGACAACCCAGGAGGAAAAGTTGCTCTTCCAGCTTTGGCATCATCTGTGAACACGACAAATCAGCCATAAAAAGAAGACGAACAATGTATCAAGAAAACTGTCTAAAAGAGAGATCAACAAATGAAATAAAACTTGAGCCAGGTGAAGGTGGGGCAGAGTTTCGGAGCAAAACTCAGGAAGGGGAGTGAGCAGCAGAGTTGCTTCCTTAGGAGTCTCATGCTATAGCTAGCTCAATTTTTTTTTAGAAGTTGCCTACCCCAGCTTTAGTCTTTTACAAACATAACATATATATCATGGTACTGGGACAGAGACCATTCTTTTACTTAAAATACTTTAAAAACATTTTCCATTCATTCATTGTGATCACACACTTTCATTTTTTCTTTTCTTTTTTCAACTTAAAGCTGAGGTTAGCAATATCTGGAAATCAAACTAGCTGTAGCATGAAACTCGTAAGGTAGCAACTCCGCTGCACTTTCCCTTTCCTGTTTTTGCTTCGGATTAGAGCATGACACGGGAGTGGATTTTCACTCCCGTCCTATCCCACTCCCAGAGAAAAAATCCTATCCCATCCCAATCCCGGGCCGGAGTAAAAAAATAAATCCCATGCCGTCCCACTCCTGTAGAATGACTCCCGATCCCATCCCGTTCCCACTCAAAATTACTCCCACTCCCATCCCACTCCCGTTTTTTTTTTCCCACTCCCGGACTCACTGGAGTATTTTACCAGTACTGCACAAGCGTTACACGCTGCATACAAGGTGTTGGCACCGTCACGTTCCACTCTCATAAACCTTTGCAATATTTGCGACTTCCCAACAAGTTCTATAAGTCTCACCAATGGATCATTATTCCTGACTTTATTCTGTAGCTCACGCTTCATGGTTTCATCTCCTCCACCTCCCTCCATTGTTGTTATTGTGTGTCTCCCACGCCCACTCCTCATTTAACTTCTGGTAGTGGCCGGCCCGGAAGTCAAAGCACTGTTGGATGTGTAGTTCTTTTGACTTGCTAACGCAAGTCAAAATAGTTTTGGCTCACTGAAAGATGACTACAAAAATGGATGCGTCTGTCCTTTTGGTTGTTTAACACGGCTGAAAATCATCATCTATTAATGGCGCTCCTGCCCGCTCCCATTGATTTTTATTCCCGTCCCGTCCCAATCACGGGATTAATAAAACTTTGACTCCCATTCCCAACAAATGTCATCCTCTAGTCCACACGCTTAACTCAAGGTGAACAGAGTTGATTGAAGTCTGTTGAATCTCCTTTCCGGATAACTCCCCTGATGTTAGCTATGTTGGGTGTAACTTAACTTGTGTGTTTTTGCAAGCAACAGCAGCTTAGAAATGAGCAAACAAAAACTAAGCATTTTGCAAGCTTTTGAAAATAGAAAGCAAACAAGCCATTGCAGCAGAGATTTTGTAGAGAGCAGCAGTACGGACACTGAGTCTGCCAGCGTTGGTGCTGTTGACATTAACATTATAACAACAGAGACTACGCCACTTAAAGACATAGCTGTGGAATACAATGACAAACGTGTGAGTGGAATTGCAGTGATGAACATCCATCATGATGCTGGAATTGATGCGGAGGATGTTCTGCAGGAGTTTGATGCAACAGGAAGAAGCAGAATGAACTTCAAACCGGGAGGAGTACTTTATTGTTTTAGATTGTTTATTGTAGCAACTTGGTTTAGGGATAGTGTTGCATACTGTTGTTGCTGTATATTTTTTATGCCTAATTGGTGATATTGTTGGAATAACAATCAATTAATAGTAAAATCCGAGATAATTGGCACACAGATAATTGTGCACATTAATCTTTTGTCAACAAGTATTCCCCCCCAGTATGTAGGCTTGCCGTGTCTTGTTTTAACATTACAGCAGTTTGTTAGGAAAATGTTTAGAGATAAAAGAGTACCTGAATATTATACTCAAGTAATCTGATGGGACAAGCAATGTATTTCCAAAGACATTAGTCGAACAACATCATGACACTGAACTTTGATCTCCAAACCAACAAAAAATTCCATTTCTATGGACAGATTTTGCAGCCTGTGCATACGACTGATTATCAATCATAAATATACACTGGCCTCTTTGTAGCACACACATGGGCCATGAGCAATGAGAGTAACAATGTGGTAATAAATTGCATAGCACGCATACAATGCTACATCACTACACTTAAGACTTGTCTGAAGGTCATTCTGCAAGTCTACCGTAAATCCACAACATTCTGCTCTTGGTTTATGTTCTTTGCCTGACCATTCTCAGTTTATATTATGACCAGCCCACGTAGCCTCTCCGTCACACTGTGTGCATCAAAATTTTCAAATATTTTGATTTGAAAGAGGCTCTGCTGCCCCACTGTGGCCAACATTGTCAAAATCAGCGGAAAAGTATTTTATGTCTCACATAAGGTAGAAGCTAATAAGCAGTGTGTCGCAAATGTAGAGGTCACTGTTGTATGAAAAATTTAGCGTAACATTTTTGTCTGCTACAAAACAGAAGGTATTCTGACACATTCTCATCAACTGGAAATACTGGAAATACTTGGATTAGGTGGAAGCGTCTTCCCTGTAAAGTATGCAGGAGAAGAACTCATCTGTAATGATGACAGATGTTTTTGCATTGTTATCTTTATCAGGGGTATCGACCAGATTGGAAAGCAATGGACAGGAAAGCAGCTACACTCTGTGCAACGTCATCACTGCACCCACTCACTGTGAATTCTGAACAGTGACACCAACGCTGACTGCCAGAATGAAATAAGAGGCCCACAGTGGTGTCCCAAGAGACCAGTATTCACTTTAACTCTCTGTGGATTTTGTGACTCTATAACAACATCATATTTATCTCTCATTTTCTCCTGATGGAAAAAAAAGTCACAAGAAACACAGCTGCTCAGGGTCTTTGTCAACTGAAGATAAACATTTTCATATGTAATTGGGCATATGGTGAAATGACTCATGCTCTTGTTTTTCTTTAGAGGACATAACTACCCTGGAGCAAGAACCATGACAGGTTGTGAAGAAAACCTCCACAGGTTAGAAAATTGATTTAAAAGAAAATATTATTGTAAACTTTAAATTTATTACCTATGTCCCGTTTATGTTTTTTTGCCTATCAAACTTTGTGAGTGATGCAAACATTTATGCTGGTGTTTAAGACCTAAATAAGTTTATAATACTAATACTAATCAGTTCAGTTCAAAACTTTATTACAGACTCGAGGTCCAAGATAAAAGACAAAAAAAACATACAAGACAAAACAAGAATAAATGACATAAGACATCACCATTCATTCATCGAAGATGCAATAAAAGATCAAAGGTCACATCAGTAGGCAGCTGTACCAGTGCCTTCATGTGATGGCCGCACTTGCAGCCACGCAACTGATTTAAAAGTCGGTAACATTCTTGCACTCACACCTTAGTTTCTGTATAGCTTATGTTTGTAGTTCAGTTTCCCCCATTTGTGCTCCACTCCAGCCTCTCCCAATTATATGTACTCCTTTTGAACGCCTTGGGATGGACATTGTCGGCCCTGTGGAAAAAAAGGCAGGGAACCGCTACATGTTGGTCATTATAGACTATGCCACAATAGTATCCAGAGGTCCTCCCATTGAAATCCATTGAAGCAAAAGCTGTGGCTTTTTCCCTGGTTCAGGGGCATTAATGTCATTTCTTATGTTATCCAGATGAGATAGAGACTTCAGTGGATGAGCGAGTTGGCCCAGGCACACATGGTGGAGGCGCAGCAGTACCAGAAGACCTGGTATGACTGGTCAGCCGACAGAGAAGCTTTGACCCTGGTCACAAGGTCTTGGTCATGCTGCCAACCAGAGACAGCCAGCTGCTGGCGAAGTGGCAGGGGCCTTTTGAGGTCCAGAGGAAACTGGGGCCCACCACCTATCAGGTCTCTACTCCAGGGCAGCAGCGTTCCAGTTGTGTGCTTCATGTGAACCTCATCAAAGAGTGGGTTTCCAAGGCTGAGAAGGGGGCAGAGGTGTTGCTGATAAAGGCTGTGAAGGAGGAAGAGGAGGTGGATGATCAATATCTGCCCTCATCTACATCCCCTGACCTGGATTTGAGCCATCTCTCAGAAGATCAGCAGTCTCAGGTGAAAGCTCTGATCAACCCAGAAATATTTCAAGAATTCCCAGGTTGCACAAAACTTGTGGAGCATGATATTGTGTTGAAACCTGATGCAACTGTAAGACGTATGAGTTACAGGATACCAGAGTGCCTACTTGTGTCTCTGAAGAAAAAAGTGGACCTTATGTTGTCCCTAGGAATAATTCAACCTTCAAGGAATGAGTTTTGTAATCCTATGGTTTTGGTTCCTAAGAAGGATGGAACAATACAATTTTGTATTGATTTCAGGTACCTGAACTCCATCTCAAAGTTTGACTCATATCCAAACCCCATGGATTGACGACCTCATTGAGCGTGTGGGGAAAGCAAAATACCTGACTATCATTGACCTCTGCAAGGGCTACTGGCAAGTGCCCCTGAGCCAGCAGTCACAGGAGCTGACAGCCTTCCAGACTCCCTGGGGGCTTTTCTAGTTTACAGTCTTGCCATTTGGACTGCATGGTGCAAAGACTCATGGACCAGGTACTTAGTGGGCTTTCTGATTTTGCATATGCATATCTTGATGATATTGTCATTTAAAGCGCCACCTGGGAGGAGTGTATTACCTCCTGGGGAGGGAGTTCACCTTGGAGACTGACCACAAAGCACTACAGTGGCTAGAGAGGATGAAAGACACCAATGGACAAATCACTCGGTGGTACCTTGCCATGCAGCCATTCCGGTTCACGGTTCAGCACATTCCTGGCAAGGACAATGCCACTGCAGACTATCTCTCTCGCTGTCCTAGCGAGGACTCTGAAGGGGGGGAGTGTGTGATGGCCGCACTCGCAGCAACACAACTGATTTAAAAGTCGGTAACACTCTTGCACTCACACCTTAGTTTCTGAATAGCTTATATTTGTAGTTCAGTTGGTTCAAATTATGTTTATTTTATTTTAAGTGTGGCACATGGCACATTAAAACAAATAAGACAGGACACACAGGATTTATTTCATATACCATACTTAAACTTTATTTAGCAGTTTTGACAGCGCATTAGTTCTCTATTGTAGTGTGCACATTTAGCTTACTTTTGTGCAGTCATCACTCTAATTTATCTTTAGTTGTCTGAATTGGTTCTAATTTTCATTTTTTTGAGTTACCAGTGCTGGGGGTGCTGCTGCTTGTTGCCACTGTTGGAGGACATCTTGCCAGGCCTGAGTAAAAGATGCGCCTCAGGAAGCAGAGCTGTTAAATACAGAAAGTGGCCAATTAGACTCTGCTAAATCTCTGCCACTCCTTGGGGGAAAATGTGGTTCTTAGTTTAGTTGTTTTGTTTTCTTTTGTATATATTAAGGTTTGGTACTTTTGTTTTGGTTAATGCTTTAATAAGTTAATCTTGTGGAGAATTGTCTTGTTTTTTGTGTTATTTGTTGTTTAGTTAGTAATATGTTGTTGTTTTTTCACAACGTCTGTCCCAAAATGGTCTGATCAGCCAGTATATATGTTTCCTGTTGTGTTCAGTCTGTTAAGTTGGTTTGGTATGTTCAGTTTGTTTAGTTGATACAGCCTGAGTTAAGTTCTGTTTATTTGACCTCCTTTAAGGGCCCAGGACGTTTAGTCATTGTTGTAAGCTGTTTCTTGTTTTTTCGATAAATAAAAGCCCTTTTTTCTTTTGAAACCACCTGACTCCTCGTGCTTTGTTCATTTCGGTCCCTTACACTCCACAAGCAAGACTGGTACCTAGCAGAACTAACCTTTATGTCCATGAGGCTCCTGATAAGTTTGTTTGCAGAATCATCGAGTCGAGACATGAACCTATACATCAGGTTTCTGAGTAGTGCCAAAGAGTATTTACTCTAAAGGTTACAAAACATTTACTTGCACTACTCCATCTAGGCCTCTTCATCAACAGTCTCAGAGCGTCATTATAGGCCACTTGAAGCTTCTGAAAGGTCACTTTGCTATAATTAGACCACAGATGTGCAGTGTATAATGGTGTACAATACACACTGAATAAAGACAGTTTTACCGTGCTTTTACACTACCCAAACTTTTTTAGGAGAATGTTTGCTTGTGCATATGACCTGCAACACTGCCTGTAGATATCCTCATCATCAGTCATCTGGTCTGTTATAATGTGCCCAAGATATTTACGCTTCTCACAGACGTTCACAGTGTTATCAGACAGTTTAAAAAAAAATTGTAGGCTTTCATTGTCTTTTGTTCAACAGGTCATAATGACACTATACAAAGAGCACACGTTGAGTTGTTCTGTGTATAGTGTTGCTGCAGACCCGCACTACTGGGGCTAAGGATCACTCGGTCATCAGCATACATAATGTAACTCATCAAAAGATTGCCAACCATGCATCCTGTGTTGCAGGCTTTCAAGTTTTTGGATAAATCATCCATATACAAGTAAAAAAGGACTGGGGACAAGATTCCTCCATGTCTGACCCCATTAGTGACCCCGAATGGGGCTGAGACACTGTTTCCTCATTTTACCTGCATGGTTTAATGAGCATACCAATAAACTAAAATTCTCACAATGTATTTTGGGACTCCTCTCTGGCTTAGCTTTAAAAACAGTTTGCAGTGATTCACACAATCAAATGCTTTAGAAGCATCAATAAAACACATAAAAACAGATGAATTGCGGTTCCTGTATCTGTTTACCACTTCCTTCATATATACACATGTCTGTGCTGTGTTTGGCATTAAAACCAAACTGACTGTCTTTGGAGTCAATAAAGTGGTCTTATCTGTCAAGTAGAATTCTTTCTAGGACCTTTGACAGTATGCTGGCCAACACAATAAGCCTGTAGTTATCTAAGCTACCAATTTTTCCAGCTTTATCTTTAATAACTGGAACCAACAGAACAGTCAACATGGAGTCTGGCAATAGCCCATGCATCAAAAGACTAGTAAAACAAATTGCAAGAAAAGGGTATAGCTAGCATACTTAAGATTTTCTGCAGAGATGTTATCCAAGTCAGTGGCTTTATTTTCATGTAGCTTTCCAGTAGGTCCCATCTACTGTACATGGCAGAGACATTTTGCAGTTATTAAGGACCTTCACCTCCTCCCAGAAGTCAGCCACATTATTACTTAGTAGTTCCGTGGACATGGATTCTGCCCTCATTGCCTGCTCAGTTTTACAGATAAACCACACAGCATACTTATATCTTGCATTGGTGAGCCTCTCACACTCAGACACAGGTCCATGTCGAGGTTTTCCTGCCATAGCCCATGATTTGGTAGCTTCATGGGCTTCAGCGTGGAGCTCATATACATATTCATTCCAACCAGGCCTGGTAACGCTTCTCCTACTTTTTTGCTTGCACAAGGGCTTGCTGCTGTCATACAAAACACTAAGTGTACCATCCAATATTTTGCAGATATCTCTCCTATGGCTCACATTTTTACAGTTGACATCCCTACATGAAATTGTATCAATAGGAGACAAATGTTGCTCAGGGATTTATCCATTCTGATATAGTAGACAGAAATAACCTCATCTGTGAGGTGTGACCAGTTCAATGTTCCTGATTTATAGTTACCACCTTGCCTTGTTAGAGCAGGTATAACTTCAACATTTATTGTCATAGCAACAGGTATGTGATCAGTGGTTGCTGCTTCATAAAAAAATCTTCATATTAGCAGCATGTGCATCAGCTGAACATATACAATGGTACAGCTATCACATAGAGTGCCAGGCTTCACTAATGTATGTGTAACTGTCAACAGGCAGCAGCTCTGTGGTTGACAATATCAGATTATTATTCAGGCAAAAGGGTGAAACAAATGTTTTGCAAAGAGAGAGTTCCTGTCTGAGATATCTGCATTCATATCCCCCATGACATAAACACAGGACAAAGTGGTATTTTGAATAAAGGAATTGACGGAAGCAAGTCTATTTAGGTATTCATCCTCATATTCATTACATTCGTAAGGTGTATACTGTTGGGATTTGCAACTTAATATTTTGGCTGTCAAAATGAATGATTATCATAGATAATTATTAATTATATTAAATAATAAGATCTAATTTAC
>JAQFJA010000023.1:16645896-16657647 GCA_029874485.1 Naso brachycentron
GCTGGAAAACCTGGTCTGGGTATGTTAAATATGTTTATATTTACTATGTTTGTCTTGTTGTCTTTCAGACACCACTGCATATTTTAAAGTTCTGTTGTTCTGCAGCTCTGGTGAGAGTCCCCAGCGTCAGTCTGTCACCTGTCAAAGACACACAACCTGTGACTCCAGTCTCTGTTTCTGTTCAGGTGAGTAATATGTAACTCATTAATTCCCTCTTGTAGTTATTGTTTACTTTTGCCAAATCATGATGAGAAGGCACTTGTGGATCAGCTGTGGCTTATGTGACAAAGTGCAGTGCGGGGCAGAGAAAGTGTCCAGTGGAATCAAATAATACTTACAAAAACCTTCAAACCCAGACTGACCTGGCCTGAAGCGGATCAGCCTACAACAACAAGTGATTAGCAGGATCAGTCAAGCTGATCTCTGCCAGAGTCAAACCTCCACAGCGCCCTGGATGGTACACAGATATTCCCTCAAATGTTTGTATTCTGTACCCCTTTTTCTTTTTGTCTGTCCTCTAATCATCCAGTCTTTGTTTTTTCTTCTGTTTTCTTTGTCAGATGTAAACAAACACCCACTCATTCACATACACAGGTTTGCCCTATATCACATTTCTCCTATTGTTTTCCTTTCCCTCTTTGTATGTTGTCTAGTTTTCTTCTGTTTTCTCTGATTAATTCTACCCATCATGGTTTGTGTGGCTTATCAACCTTTTCCTTCTGTCTTTATGTTTAGTCACTGTCTCTTTGCTTCAATATAATAAACAAGTATTTTTTTATTTAGTGAGAGCTTTGTTCCAATTTAATTTCAACAACTGATAAGTTGTGTAACATTACAGGCCGATGGCACTATCCTCATGGAGAACGGGATCTTACAGACTGTCATAAACAAAGATGGCACTTTGGCTTCACTGTATTTGATCAATGCAAACAGGTAATATGTAGGACCGCATGTGATCGCTTGTTTATTTTCTGCTGCAGCAGCTACATGAAAGAATCTGCATGTGTCACCACTTATTTTGTTTCAGAGAGGCCGTTGCTCACAGCTGTCATGGAAACCAGTTTGTAATGTTTGATGATGTCCCTCTGTACTGGGATGCTTGGGATGTCATGGACTACCATCTGCAGACAAGGTGGAAGTCACTTACACTTACTTCCATCTTTGACACTTTGATACACATCACAGTATTTTCAGGTTTTGCAATACATTTCAACCTAATTATGCGGAATTAACCTTAAAGGAAGCCGGTGCTGGAGGTGGTGCATCCAGTTCGTGTGGTGCTCTCAGATGGGCTCCGAGGCAGTGTCAGCTTCACCCTCAGGATCAGTGAGAAGAGCACCATCACACAGACGATTGTCATGGACGCCATGTGTCCTTACATCAAGTTCAACACAGAGGTACTTCAAACACTTTTCATATGTGGAGAGATCTAGAGAACCACTGATCCAACAAGAAATACACAGTGCTGCCATCCTCTAATTTCAGGTAAAATGGGAGGAGTCTCATAAGTTCCTCAAGGTGGAATTTCCTGTGCGAGCACACAGTACTAATGCTACGTATGAGATCCAGTTTGGCCATGTGCAGAGACCCACACACAGAAACACATCATGGGACTGGGCCAGATTTGAGGTACAACACTTTGGAATCAACTGTGCTGGTCATGTTGAGCTTTATGTGACTGATCTCCACTGTTTTTTGGACAACAACAACGGGTGTCCTTTTGTGGCACTGATTGCTTCAGTTGAAGGACAACTGTATTTGAACTTTGTTGTCTCTTTATCACTGTTTCCATTTTAGGTCTGGGGTCACAAATGGGCTGATTTATCAGAGCACAACTTTGGAGTTGCACTGCTGAATGACTGCAAATACGGCTACTCAGTCCACAAGAACACTATGACTCTGTCACTGTGAGGCCTCTCCCCCACACACTGTTCATATAAAACAGTAAAACAAGCAGAACAGACAGTGCCTAATTAAAACAATCAGTGCAACTAACAGCAGATGTCTTTGTCTTAGACTGAGAGCACCTAAGGCCCCAAATGCTAATGCTGACATGGGGATTCATCATTTCACCTATGCAGTCATGCCACACACAGGTAGGATTTAGTTGTCTTAAAAAATCATTTGCTCCCATTTAATTTTAAAACTCTGATTGTGGAACTTGTTCATTACGTTTATTATCTTTTTTTGGTTTGTAACACAGGATCCCTTCAAGATGCCTCTGTCATCCAGTGTGCATACAACCTCAACTTCCCTTTGAGGCCAATCCCGTGCAGTCCTGACATCGTCCCCTGGAGTGCCTTTTCTGTCAGCAGTGCAGCAGTCATCCTTGAGACCATTAAACAGGTATCCCATTAAACACTGAGTTTGACCTAGCTTGACTCTATCCACTCAGTCTGTTAATGGCCTTTTTACTCTATTTACCATAACAGGCCGAGGACAGGAAGGACGCTCTCGTAGTTCGGCTCTATGAGTCACATGGGAGCAGTGTGTCTGCAACTCTCTGTACCGCCCTTCCAGTCAGGGAAGCCTGGCAGTGAGTATATCTATTTATAGGCCATTGTTTTTCTGCTGTCTGGTGTAATTTTGATGTTTATGGTGTTTATGTTTATGATTTTTTTTTCCCTTTCTTTCAGCTGTGATCTCTTGGAGAGACAAGACCAACAAGCACACATTACATCAGAGGGAATCACTCTGAACTTCAGCCCCTTTCAAATTATGTCACTTCTCCTCATTTTGTGATGTCATTTTATCAAATGATGGGGCTCAAATATAAATTTAACATTTGGGTTTGTAAAGAAGAAACTACCTAAATGCTGTAGGACATCCCTATTGCTGTTTCACAGTTTAATAGGAGACTTTAAAAGGATTACATCTTTTACAAAGGTACTCATAAATTGCATTTTTAATCATTTTGGTTCAAATCAGTAAAACTTAGCACTGTCTGTGTAAAAAATGTGGTTTTATTTTAAAAAATGTGTAAAAAATGTGAAAACATAAAAACAGTCCAGTACTGTCGCTCCTTCCTTTTGGTTTTTATTTGGCGTTCTGTCTGGTCACTCTCCTGCTTGTCCTCTGTGGACCTGAAACAAGGATGACAATTAGATGTTTCTATTCTCCCCCAGAAAAAGAACAAAACATATTTCATATTTTCAGCACATAATGAGCTCACGTGTGACAGCTGGCTCTCGGCTGCTTCTCTTCCTCCTTACTGCAGTTGATCTGCTTTCGTGCTGAGACGTGTTTACTTCTGTCTTTCTTGTCTTGTATCCCGCTTCCTTCCGTGCATCCTTCTCTTGCTTTGGTGTTTTGGTCACAGTTTCCTGTTTGACCGCCTGTTTTTTTGCTGTGCTTGTGGAGTGACTCTTGGCCACCTGATGAAATCAAAATGGTGTTAAAGAGTTTTATCTGTGGAATTCATTACCTGTTAAGCAGATTTTTTTTTGCAATTTATACCTCTTTCTTGTTTGTGTAGTCATGGTCATCAGCTTTCTTTGCCCTCTTTTTTGCCTTGGGTGACTTTGAGTCTATGGTGGGAGAGAGTTTCAACATCACTTTAGTCAGATCTATCATATATGTTTATTTATGTGTTTCATGTATTCAGAGCGTAACAAACCTTTAGGCGCCATGGGGCCTGGATCTCCCTGAAATTAGAAGAGCGGGTATTAGAATCTGTGATGAAGGTCTTTGCAAAACAATGAAAATGAAAAGACTGTACTTAAACTCACTTTGAACCACATCGTGCGGCCATTGTGGTCCCGCATAGATTTCATTCCATCAATGTAGTAACACTGCAGCCATGCCTCAAAGTCAGAATAATCAGCCTTCTCTGGATCGTAGCCCTTTCCACCTAAATCACAACATTGTCAAAAACAGGAGGCATTTAAAATGACACTTCATATCCCAATAATAAATGTAGAGCCTTTCTCTCAAAATGAAACAAACAGACTATGAGCTACAAGGTTTTTATGTATGCATTACAAACAGATAACACACCGAGGTTCACCACCTCCAGAGGCACCGTATGACACAGTCTCAGCAGGTCAACTGTTTCCCCTTTCACCTTCTTCGGTTTTGCTCTGTCTGAAGTCTTCACAAAGAAAGGCACAGTTAGAAAATGCAAAGTGCTTCAGCTTGAGCGTCTGATCATCTGAAAAATGTGTCTCTGGTCCAGGTTCTTTCACCTTTGTGTCTGTGATCTCTTTTTTCACAGGCTTCTCCTTTTCAAAAGAATCTTCTGACTCAAGGCCCTCCAGCACAGTCCTGGCAGGGACAAAGGGTGGGATGTTCAACCTAAAAAAAAAACCAAACCAAAAAAACCCCACAAAAAAACAGACGACTGTGTTAAAACAAGAGGGTTCTTTTGTTGTCCTTGTCTGAATCATTACGCCTCCCCATGGGCAACGAGAAACCAATTGGACAAAGAAAGCCATTCATTTCATATCTGAGGGAAACAGACCTTGAGACACAGGAGGGCTTGAATTGTGTTCCCGTCAGACCTTTAAACAGCGTCACACATACAGTCTATCTTTCTCTTTATCAGAACCTCAAGGGAAAAGAACTTTCAGAAAAGCTTATATGGGCTTTCTACTCAGACTCTGACTCAGGAATCCTCAAGATAAACAAGCACTTAAGCACTTCTAGTTAATCTTTGTTGTTTCGTTTATTTCCAAACAATAATTGGGTATGTCAGTACCAGGCTGTCTGTCCTGTCGAGTTCATGCGTCTGTTCTTTTACTTTTTGTTCTCTGTACACACAGCTTGTTGGTATGCCAGATGCAAACTACCCATACGACAACATCTACACAAGTATTAATTGCCCTGCTGTAAAAAAGAAGACACTGTAAAACTGATGACCATCACTACTTTTCATACCAGTGCTTTCCCCCCTAAACATAAAACCTGTGTGAGGCGATGGATCGCTACAGTACTGAAAGCTGCGTCAGTGTTCTCCTGTGTGACTCAATGAATGTGACTGCTGGAGGATACACTAAATGGAAGGAGAGCCTTTAGTCAGTCAGAGCTGGAATGATTTGTTGACCAACAGAAAAATACATTAGCAACCACTTAAATGATCAACTACTTGTTTGCATTTTATTTATTTATTTTTATATCAAACTTCCTCTAAAATGTAAAGATTTGCTGCTTTTCTGTCTTTTTTCTAAAGTAAGTACTTTGGGGTTTCAGCCTGTTTGTCAGAATAAACAAGTAGTTTGAAAATGACTTTTCAGCAATCAGAAAATTTGAATAGGCCTTTTTTTCTGTTTTATAACATTTTACAGATTGCACAAACAATTCCCCTTTGAAGCCTTATATTTTCAGAGAATTACCATGTCATTGCTGACATATGTATGTGTTTATCCATCCTGCATTACTGTGTAATGAGGGTTGTGCATTTTTGTCACCTGAAAAGGATTTCAGCCCTCAGGTAGTTCCCAATACCGTTGAAATACTTCTGATTGAGCAGAGCTTCACAGATGGGCCTGTCGAAGGCGCGATCAGACAGGTTCGACAACACGTTCTGCCTGCAAAAACATTAACTGGTCAGTGTGACAGTGATGATGTGGCTGAGCAGGGACCACTCTTAATGCTTCATTACTAACCTGAAGCTTTGGTACTCAAACATGATGCAGGGCCCTCTGCCAGGCTGCCACATCCCACTGGGCTGCCAGCTGCCAAACCTGCGTGCGTCCACAAAGCTCAACACTCTGCAGGGCTTCTCTTTGGAATAAAAACGCAGGTGGGCATGTTTTGGCAGCTCATCCTCTGTGGTGAAGCGGAAATAGCCCGACATCCCGAATCGAAACACTATGTCCATCGGCTGGTCAGTCTGTCCTTTCTTTGCCCTCTGTTTTGCGTCATCACTTTTTATGGGTGTCAGCGTAAGCTTCACCTCCTTTCCTCTGGAGGTGGCTGTGATGCGATAGGCCTCACAGCTGAAGGGCACGTCAGGGCTTTTGCTGACTTCAGATTTTCTGACAGCTCCAGTGAAAACCACTCCATTACACATTTTATTCACGTAGAGGCTGGCCAGGTGGAGCTCTGGTCCCTCAGGCATTTTGTTTGATGGAGGAAGCTGTGCTGTAACTGCAGAGAGCAAAGTGGTTTAACCCTCATCGCAAAATACATCATCCGGAGCTGGTGCCACCTGAAAAGCCTCTGATGGGGAGATGAGCTGCAACTTGGGGACATTTTACAATAAAACACTCAAATATTGGGTAAATTAGAAGATTGTTCCTGTGTTTGAACACCCAATATGTTTAAATTCCAAACTATTTTTAAGCCAACAAAGTAACATGAATGCAACTTTCTACTACCAGAATTTAATTCCTGAAGACTGTGTGGGAGCTTTAACAGCATTTAGCACTTTATGAAAGAAAAAAAACATCAAGTTTAGACAATAAAATACCAAATAACTTGATTTATGTTCATGTTTTGAAACAGTGGTGGGATGTTGTTCACGAGCACTACAACACAACACCACAACACAAACACAGACCTGTGACACTGTTTCAGTCATTCCTGACGACATGCCACGGACGGTTTCACAAAGCAGGTTTAGTGAAAACTCTGAGTTTGTTAACCCTGAAATGGGGCAAACTCTGTTCTCCGTTTCATAAAGGGAGGGACGTAAAACCCGACGAAGAGGAGTAACTCCAGCCCGTTTCACAATGAGAGGTAACTTAAAATCTGAGTCAGTTGCCATGGTGATTTACTCTGTGAACCTAAACTGGTCGGTTGTAGGTTTTCTTCAACAAAACTCGAGTTTCTCTCGGTCTCCTCTCTCTTTCAGCGCTAGGAACTCGTTCATTTCCTCATTCATTCATTGCCGACTGTTTGACACAAAAATCCCGGTTGGTTTATGTGGTCTGTGAGTCATACTATATGGCATTTTTGTGTTGAACATGACTGCCTTTTTGTGGAGGATTAATGAAGAGGCTGCATTACTGTGCAGGGATTTACACATGTAGACAAACATCAGGAGAGGATTTTAAGATGCTTTATCATTTCCAGATGACGACATATTGCGGTAACATTTTTCTTTTAAGTCTTTAATGTATCTGCATTGTCTTTGCCGCCATCTCATTACTACATTGCTAAAAGGTGGATTTATTGAAGCCTAAGTTGAGATAAAGTGTGAGGGAAAAAAAGCATTGAAGTAATCACTGATTTTTATTTGAATAAATATGATTAAAGTGCGGTGACACCATGAGCCTGTCACGCCTGAGCTGTACCTGTTGTACCTGCTTGCAAGTCTGCTTTTCACCCACAGGATATCCTACATGAACATTCATTTTAGGTTCAATACGATTCAGTTTTTCCGCTGTAATATTAGCCTACAAGTGTGATTAAATATTAAATAGACTACATTCAAACTTAAGCATTCACTCTACAGCATTTTTTCTCCCACACCACTTCAACCCTTTTTCCTCCTCAGAGTATGATCATACTTATCCTATGTGCGCATGCGCATTTCTAAATCCACAGCAAAAAAAGAAAACGACAGGCGGAACTCCTTTTGTCCACCGTTGCCATGGTGAAACTCCATTGCTGTCGACTTTTTATAGTCGTGGTCGTGATGCACGCATGTAACTCACAATGAACTTACTCAGAGTTAACTGAACTAACTTAAACCAGCGTTTGTGGACTGGAAACTGGGAGTTTCAAAACTGAGAGTTCATGGTTAGACTCAGTTTGTTGACCTCAGTTTGTTTGTTAACCTCCTTTGTGAAACGGACCCATGCAAGTCAAGTAGACTTGAAAAACTACACACACACACAAAAACACACACACACAAAAACACACACTACCAGAGACGACACGATGTGGTACATCTGTCTCAGATCTACACACAACCGAACCAAGCTGCACTGCTCACGTTACTGCAGCACAAGTGCTGTTCGAACGTTTCCAATGAATTGCCAATAGAATCAATGGGCAAACTCACCCAAACAAGGAAGTCACGTCAGACCTCCGCGGTGATAAAATCACGTTAACACACTTGAAAAACCGCAAGAATGTGCGCGAGGCGTGCGAGTCGAGTTCGGTCCTCTCCACCGTGTTTGCTGCAACAATGTGCAGGTAAGGACTCAACACGGCTTTCACAACATGCATGTTACTAAACATGTTGTGTAACGATCATTTATTGACTACGAAAATGTCGCGAGATCTCACGGTGACATCACACTTATCGCGTTTGATACAGGCAGGGATATAGATTCATGGTTAGCTATGATCAGATGTATATCTGATCTAAGCGTGTACTTTAATATTTACTTCAACAATTGACTGAAAACGGCCAATACGGACGCAGGTTTTTAGGTAACGCTTTGTAGAGCACAGCACAAGCAAATCACCCACCCCGATGCATTCTGGGACTTGTAGGCGTTGGGGAAACTAGCAGGGAAAATATCTCCATGCTTCTCATTTGATTTTGTTGTTCAAGCACGTAATTCGGATGCTTTATTTTGGTTTCAGTTATGAAACAACCAGTCAAGAACAAACAATGAAAATCTCTCAATGAAAATAAGGGCTGTAAATACATACAAAAACTTTAACTGTACAAGATGTAATAATGGCACTTTCGCAGTCTGTCGGTATCACTGCTGTCCATCTCTTGATCAGACGCCGATAACCAGCTTCACTCTTCACTGCAGTGCGTTCATCATCGCCTGGGCCTGTTTGAGCTCTGTAGAAACACACAGAGGAGAAGAGTTATCACAGCGTAAAAAGTTTAAAGCAGAGGAAATGATAAAAAGAACTGAAAAAGATCAAGAACTAACCTGCGAGCAAGACTCTGAACTTGTCAGCAGAGACAGAAACAACAGTGTCTTTGGAGCCTGGCTCTGCTCCTTGTGACCGCAGCTTCAGCTGAATCAGTGGTTCATTCACCTCCCTGAGTTCACTGGAGCTCAGAGTGTAATCAATACGCCAGCAAACAGAGTCCAGACGTCCCACTGCAAAACATTGCAGAGCAGAATTTACGGCGCCCTTCAGTCAGCGCTCAGTCAGCAACATCACAGAAGACATCTCTGGTCATCAGATACATTTGTCTTCCTCTTTGAAAAACACTCACATCTCAGGCTCATCTCTCTCAGTCTGTCTTGCAGTGCAGAGTGCTTGTCTTCATATGATTTGCAGAGGCTTGTTGTATGTTCTAAAAGAATGGACGTGTTTTTGTGTGATTAACAGTCAGATTTGTTTCAAGCCCATCATCACGTAAGTGCTTCAACACACTGTTACCAGAAATGAGAAGTGAATGTAGCATCAACTGATCAATAAGAGAAAAACATAATGGACACAAAGTAACTCAAAAGTGAACTTCTATCAAATAAAGTGGTCTCTTCAACACACTGAAAGAAAGAACTCAGTCTGCAACTGCTCTATACCATTAATGGAAGTAGAGTGCATCCTACATGTCCAGTGTCTTCCAGTCTGCATGACTTGTGTTTACCACAAACCCTGTTCAAACAACCCACTGACTTTATGACAGGGGAACCGGAAGTAAAACAATACTAAGTAAAAACAATGCTTTATAACTGGTATATCTGATGGACCACCCAACCCCCTCTAACCACGCTGTGCACACACACTGTCCCTCTCAAGACAAAAGTCGATGACTCGGTGCAGTTAACTCAACACAATATGATGTGAAACATCTTACATTTCTAGAAATGAATTCTTTGTGTTATGACCTCTTTTTTGGGGTTTTTTTTTAGATTTCCTCTGCTTAGCCTCACATTCTGGAAACAGTTTTTAAATTTTTAAACAAAGTGCAAATCTTGCAAAAGCCCTATTTGACTCTAAAACTCACAAGCTCAAGCTTTTGCAGACACTGCCCTGAATATATCACAGGTAGTTAAAACAACATTCATATGATCTTTTTTCAAAAACATTGACACCAAGGCACAAATATGGGAAGCAGTCTATGAAGGAGTCCACAGATTCTGCAGCATAATCATCATTATCACGGAAACGACTAACCTTTGGGCAAACCGAGCTGCAGCAGCTCACTGGACAGAGACTCGCTGTCAACATTGTGCTTTGCTGCACTGGACAAAATGAAGCTGAGCACTGCAACACTGGCTTTGATGTCTCCGCCTTCTGCAAAGTGGATTCATGTCATCAATAAATGTTACAAAACAACAAAAAAAAGCAGGTAGGACAATGTTATAAGCTTGTGGGCAAAGCACATGTTCAAGTTACATTTAAATGCAATTCCAGCAGTAGTGGAATATTACTGCACATTTACTCCAATACTCTACTAATTGTAAGGTACTTGTACTTTGCCTTCAGTCTTCCTTATATGTCACTTCAATTTCAAAGCAAGTATTCTCCATGACTTTTACTCCACTACATTTATTAGACAGCTTCAAAGCCTGGATTATAAGGGAAGGGAAGAGCCTGTTTTTATACTGTGGCATTGATCGTTTATCTTAAGTAAATGATTTGAGCATCTTTTTTCACCAATAAGAACCACTATGAGAGACTTACCAAACTTTGCATCTGCAGTGAGCTTTGCAACTTTGTCATACTAACAGAGAGGAGAGAGGAATGATCAGTGTTCGGGAAAGTCCGTATGAGGAGTGATTATTTAATGTGAACTAGTATCAAACTCTTACATCAATGCCTTCCCCAAGCAAGTCCTTTAGCACTTGAGCACATAAGAGCTTCATTTTGACACTGGACTGTTACATTAGAGAGTCAAAAGACATAAATATAGTAAAAATACAAATAACACAAAATGACATTGATAAATAAAATAGGCCAATTGCTTTACTGCTTTAGTACTGGACCGTTATAGTTACTCACAATCTTTGCTAATGTGCTAATTTCGGCGAGCACCCAATCCGGACAGTCCAAGTCTCCACAGAACCGGAACCGCTACAACAGAAAAGACGTGACGTACGTTTGAGTACTTAAAACACTTTGAGGCTTCATACATGAGCTAATATCATTGAGCTAATATCCATCATAAACGCTACTGACTAGCCTAGCCTGCTATGCTAATCACCCAAACACTGGATTAGAAATCAATAGCGTTGAGCTTAAAAAAATCGCCCCCGGCATTTATAAATCAAGCAACTAAATGTCCTGAAGATATACGGAAGCAAACTAATGTTAAACGGTAACGTTACGTATATTAAATTAGTTTATTCAATTAGTTTACCATGGTGTCAGTGAGCTGAGCAGTCGCACAGATCGAGCTTTCTCCTTCACATCTGATTGGGCAATGGAGGAGGGGCGGGGCGTTTGTCTTGTACTGCTGCATTCATGTGATGTCGGAATAATCGGAATAACAAGATTCTCACTGGGAAAATTCACATGAATGGCCTCTCATGTCGGAAAATCAACTCGTAGATTTTGTAACACGAGTTGCCCATAGATACATACACGCGACGTGACGTCATATCGGGGAAAGTCTATGTTTGGCCAATGGCAAGAAAAAAAAATAACGTGAATATCATTGTTTTAATCACATTTAGCCTAACGTGTAATGTGGTATCATATTACTGTTACAGACTGTCAATGTAGAATGACCCAGATTAGTTAGAAACGTTATTTATTTTTAGCAGAAACCCTCCTCTGTTCAGCTTTAGAAACAGCTATCAACTGCTTATTGTTTAAATGCTAAAATGCAGCAAACCTCTAGTGTCTATGTTCTCACCACAAAGCTCATTAAACATGAACACAACGATGTTGATGGAAGCATTGGACACACTAAATTGTAAATACAACACAAGCAGAACT
>JAQFJA010000023.1:16782680-16793420 GCA_029874485.1 Naso brachycentron
ATTCTGCTTTGACTTTCTGCAACAGGGCCACTTGCATTTTTTGGCATTTCCTGCAGTCTGCATCACCAATGCTATACTTTAATTTAAATGAATGGAAGGGCCGACATTTTCGCTGCAATGCTTGATTTGGTCTTAATACAGCCCTATGCTAATTTCAGCTGTAAGTAATAATTCATTTAACTGGATTCTGCGTTTACCACTTGCATTAGTAGCCCTTTCTACACAGAGAATTCGCTTCAGTGCTGCATTGAAGACCCGCCAATAATCTGCCTTTTGTTAATTTAATGTTATTTACACAGAACCAAGCAGAACTGTTTTTAGCTGCTTCAGTCAGTCATCATATACAGTGAGCTGGGGTTGTGGATTTAAAGGAGATGTGACCATTGTGATGTTTAACAGCATTAGCATCAGCTTCCTTTGTCAAGAAAAATGCCTGACACCAGAACCGTGTGTAAGATTTTGTGTACAAAAATCTCTAGGCTACATGTTTACAGTGGACAGTTTTTGCGGTGTACACGTTTTATGATTAACATAAAAAAGTAGAGTTTTCCACAAGGGTGCAGTTCAGTGGGCTGCTGTCCACAGGACTTTTTTTGTCCCCTCTCTACGCAGCAGTGCAATGCATCCAGGTGAAACTTAAGTCTAGCAACTTATTCCTTTTGTTGTGTTCTAACCACCGGCCATTTCATCTATGAAATGTCAACGGAAACAGCAAAAAATAAAAAACTCATACTTCATTTGGGTGAACTGCTGGCCTTAGTTGCCTCCAGTGGCGAACAAAAAAAAACCTCATCAGTGTAACGTAATTCAGCAGAGGAGCCTTGCAGTGAATCTTTATGAATGATTATTTTCCAATGATACATGAAATGGGCTGACTGTAATGGCTTTAGTTTGTGGTGGTGTGTCATTGGGATATGTGATTATAAAATTGTGGAAATGCCATTATATGGGCTTTTCATGTCAAACTTCCCCAAAGTAAAAGTTTTTGCAAGTTGGCAGTAGGTGAATGTTCAGTTTTATTTCTGACCAACCATTTCTTGTTCCTCTAGAATCCTGCAACAATAACACGCATCCTTCTCAGTCACTTCAACTGGGATAAAGAAAAGCTTATGGAAAGGTTAGAGATTTTTTAGTACATTCTCAATTTACCGCTTTTAAATTTTCAACTAACAAGTGTGTTAGTTGAGACATGACAGGGAAAGCTCATCTCTTCATGCTTTTTCACAACACAGGATTTCTTTTTTTGTCTCAATCTTTGCAGGTATTTTGATGGTAACCTTGACAAGCTTTTCTCTGAGTGTCATGTCATTAACCCAAGTAAGAAGCCTCGGATCCGTCCTCCAATCAACACTAGATCATCGGCACAGGACATGCCATGTCAGATTTGCTACCTGAACTTCCCCAACTCTGTGAGTACCATAATGACATCAGCATGTGTTGCACTAGCTGTGTGTGTGTGTCCTAGTTCAAATTGCAGATTTTGTTGAACGAAAAATAGGATGGCTTACTTATTGTCACATAATATGATCACATCGTTTGCTAGGATTAATGATTTCTCATACCTTCTATACCATGGAAAACAGTTATGTGAATTTAACTGTAAAACACTAACCCGGCAACTTTACTTAGCTGGCTTAAAGAAATCCAGAGGTTTTTGTCATCCATCATTAATGATTTTAATGTAGAATATAATCTGACACTTTGCGCCCTGTAATAAGACACCTTTTACAATCCAGTGGCTGTGCCAGTTGTGGTTAGAATAGGAGAATGTTCGGGCTGGTAATGAAAATGCCTAAACAGTAAATTGCTCCAATTTTATAAATATGATTAATTCAGAGAACTGAGGGAAATGCGTAAAAGTGTTATATTACTCCAACAGAAAGCTACGTTAACATCAAATACAGCAACAGTTGTTTCATTGCATTGCTTTACCATTTTAATAGAAGTATGCATCTCTAAAAGATCAAAGAATTTAAATCCCTTTTTGAATGACTCCTGTACTAAGTGCCACTTGGTAGTTTTGCTTTGAATATATTAAGTAATATAGTATGTGTGGTTTTTGTTTGGTATATATAAAAAAAAGCAGTATAATGGTAATGCAGAATTGATTTATATGGATGTGACATAACCATGGATTGTCCCATACAGTGTTGTTTGTGAGAAGTCTTAAAAAAGGCTTGGTTTATTAGCAATATCCCTGTCTTGTCTGCACAATTATTAATTTAAACCAAAAATATTAGTATATTTGGAAAAAAAAACAATCCCTGTGTCATATTTTATGATTCACTAACAAACAAATTAAAGATAATATGAACAGCTGAATAGATAAACAAAGTGACACAATCGGATATATATGATGAAAAGGCGTAGGGAGTTTAGAATTGGTTTAGATACCTTTTGAAGTCATGAAAACGTGCTTGAAATTCACTCTTTAAAAGCTGTATGAAACCTTAAATGTGCATACAGAGCCACTACCAGCCAACCCAGTTTCCATTAATACCTGCAGGCTGATGCTTAGATGCCAGAACATACCTTACAGCTGAAGTAGACCAAGGTTGATCCTTTCATGGCCATCGTGTTTTAAAAAGCATGATTGTTTTAAACTGAAGCACGACTGTGCTAGTGGAAAAGTTGTCCAGGAGCCATGTAAAGCCATTATCTTTCTCGGGCTGCTTCACTCTGAACATCAACTCCATCAGACATCATAGGAGTGGGCATAGCAGTGGTACAAACTGTCCACTCCGCAACTTGCAGCTGCAACCAAGTCTCCTTTTTGAACCAAGACCACAGAAATATCATAGCATTTGTATGGGCCGTGTCGTCTTACTCAAAAAGCTCTGACTTGAACATTACACTTCATAATAACTTATAAATGTTTCCTTCTGTTTCAGTATTTTACAGGCCTGGAATGTGGACACAAGTTCTGCATGCAATGCTGGGGAGATTACCTGACCACCAAAATCATAGAGGAAGGAATGGGACAGGTATCCACTAAGATTTGTTTCAGGATACAAGTCATTGTTCACTGTTGGTCTTTAAGTGGCCTTCTAACAAAAGATTTACCTTCTGTCTTGTCTTCTCAGACCATTTCTTGTCCTGCTCATAGTTGTGACATTTTAGTTGATGACAACACAGTCATGTGAGTATCTGTTTGTTCTTTACTTGTTTTAATGTCTCCTTGCATATTGGTAAGCAACGATCTGAATACATAGACATGACTGAACCCCTTTGCTAATTAAAAGAGTGGAAAACAACAGTGATTCCTCTAACAAACTTCTTGAGAAAGATTTTTTTGACATTGTTAAATCTGCAATGTTGATAAAAATAAAACTCATACTTTACAATATTTTGGTCAAGCATGTCATATACAAAACACAGTCCTGAATCATAAGAAAGTGAATATGATTGCTCTAGAATCAGACATATATTTTTAATTGTAGTTTAACTTTTCAGTTCATTGTATTCAACAGAAATAAAAACAGTAACTTGGACAAATTTTTACCCAACCGGAAAGTTTATAGTGAAGGGCTGTCTTGTTGAGCCACTACTTTTGTCCTTAACAATATTGAACATGCTGTGAAATATACCTACATATTTAAAGCATGGATACTAATCTGTTGTACCAGCTGTAAGCTGACAGTAATTGTCTTAACCTACATTCTGATCTGACCTGCTAGCAAGAGACCCAACCCTGATCAGTTCAGGATGGAGCACAAACACACACAGCAGAAACACATAAATTGATTTTGTACCTGTTAGTTAGTAGCCTGTACAATCTTAGTTTTTGGTTTTATGATATTTATTTCTGGTGAACAGTTAATAGCAGATATATTAATATCTCGTTGTAAATTCAATTTACAATTTTACTTTTTTGAGCTACTCAGGAAAATGTATTTTTGTGTGGAAATATTTAGTTTTCTGCATTGTTACTTGAAATGTATGAACTGAATATGAAGGATGTACATTTGTTTTTACCAGCTACCTGTTTATTGTAATAAAAAGCTAATAAGTGATTTGACTTCTCCTATAGGCGCCTCATTACAGATTCAAAAGTGAAGTTGAAGTACCAGCATTTAATTACGAATAGTTTTGTAGAGGTAAGCTCTGAGATTTCTACTCCTCAACACTATGTTGAAATGGAATATAAAGCTCTGATTTATGATGTTATCCTGTACTAAGACAAGCAGAGGCCTTTTTTGTGTCTAAGCATCCATGAGACTGTGAGTTAATATTGTTATCTCTCATGACTCCTTGAAGTGCAATCGACTGTTAAAGTGGTGTCCTGCACCAGACTGCCATCATGTTGTCAAAGTCCAGTATCCAGATGCCAAGCCAGTGAGGTGCAAGTGTGGCCGTCAGTTCTGGTAAGAGAGCTTGTCTGAAACAACAACAAGGTTGTATTTTTTATTTTGAACTGACAGGAACAGTACGGTTTACTCTGTAACTTCAATAATATTTATGAAACATTGTGCGAAAGTGACCAGTGATTCTTCCCATTGGTGCAGCTTCAACTGTGGAGAGAATTGGCACGATCCTGTCAAGTGTAAGGTACGACTGTCTAAATATTTCATCATCTTACAGAAGGAGTAAACTATCCCTCCAGCATCTCAAGTTAATCCTGTTAAGTATTTATTATCAACATTGTTATTACTTAATGTCATTTAAATGTTTTGTAGTGGCTGAGAAAATGGATTAAGAAATGTGATGATGACAGTGAAACTTCAAACTGGATTGCAGCAAATACTAAGGTATGGAATTAATGTCCTTGTAGTTTTGTCTGGTTCATGTGACGGACAGAGTCAGTGTAACGATCTAAGCCAGGAATTAAGTCATTTTTAGAACAGAATGCAGTATATTTATGAAGTTACCATTAATTAAATTATGCCAGTTCTCTCAATAAACCTGAGGGTCAAAAAAACATTCTGCAAAGTGTTGCCTCACTCTCTTTATGTGTAGGGCAACATCCAGTTTGACTTCAAACATCCTAACTTCGTACACTAAATGTCACAGTAAATACATAGATAAAAATAGATTGCCCTGTTGTCACAGCACAAGAACCTTAACCTAATGTCAATATCAGTATTATTATCATTTTCTTATGAATGAATGACCACCAAAAAAAGAAATGCTGGCCATATGTATTGCTATTACTTGCCTTCTTTTGTAGTCGAAACATTTACAGACTTTTAAGAATGTTTGTTCTGACACTTGTAATCGTTACTATCCTATTCTGACAGGAGTGTCCAAAATGCCACGTCACCATTGAGAAAGATGGTGGCTGCAACCACATGGTTTGTCGGAACCAGAACTGCAAAGCTGAGTTCTGCTGGGTCTGCCTGGGCCCATGGGAACCCCACGGCTCAGCCTGGTAAAATACTAACGGCTTACAAAGTAATTTATAATGGTGTCACTTCTTGTGTTTATCAGAATGAAGGACAATTAAGTATTTTTTTTAGTTTTATTTTCTTTTCAAGTAAAAAAACAGAAAACATTAAAGATGAGGAAAGCCACATGTGTTTATTGTCATGTCATTTTTTGTTTGAATACACAGCAGATATCTGCTGTATTAAAACATTCAGTGTGAGAAAACATGGTATTATGTTCCATTTCAGGTACAACTGCAATCGTTACAATGAAGACGATGCCAAGGCAGCCAGAGATGCTCAGGAGGTAATAAATTATACCCCTGTTGATGTCATTTAAAGTATTTACATGCTGTTTATGTCATACAAGACACTTCAATCCTAAGGCACCAAAATATTTGTATAATTTTGTAATTTTGTAATCCAGTCCAACTATTGAAACAAGTGACAATTCCTCATGTAACCTGTTGAGAACCCTCTTATGCAGATAAGTAGAAAAAAACCATTGTCTTCATGTTCATTGGGGTGGTAACAATAAGCAGAATGCTGCTGCATCACGCAGCCTCATAATAAATGTCCAATACACCTCTGAGAAAAAGCTGATAGTGAAATGTCATAGAGAGTAACAGAAAAGCGTTGTAAACATGTGCTGATGATCCAGTACGCAGTGCTAAAGCCGGTTCCATGCTGTGTGTGCAGCGCTCCAGGGCTGCCTTGCAGAGGTACCTGTTCTACTGCAACCGCTACATGAACCACATGCAGAGCCTGCGCTTTGAGCACAAGCTCTATGCTCAGGTCAAGCAGAAGATGGAGGAGATGCAGCAGCACAACATGTCCTGGATTGAGGTGCAGTTTCTGAAGAAGGCCGTGGATGTGCTGTGCCAGTGCCGCTCCACACTCATGTTCACTTATGTCTTTGCCTTCTACCTCAAGAAGAACAACCAGTCCATTATTTTTGAGGTACAATAAAAGAGAAAATGTCGCCTCAAATGTCATGAATGTCAGCAGATTTTCATTTTGATTACCTAAATATGCAGTAAATTTTACTTATTGCATTTTATTGTCACAATATAATTATATACACTAATATGTAGCAGTGCCTCTGTTTTGCCCTAGGACATGTTTGAACATAGAACTTTATTAAATCATGAAAAGTTTTTTAATAACCAATCCTCTGGCCCAAGTAAGATTACAGGACTTTTTAGAAATCTAAATTTCAGAACCACTCAACACAACTATCACAACCATCAGACAAGTTTTGTCCAACTCAAAATTGAAAATAGCATACATCTTGCCAGAGAGAGGTTGCACCACATTTAGCTTCTCTCTGACACACATGCTCATCTTTCTCTCACTGTCTTATTCAAAAACACACTCTCTCGACTCACATGACCTACAATGCTTGCCTTTGTCTGTACAGTGAGAATGTTTCTTGTAAGGCAGATTATACCATAAAATTAATTTGATTCTGTGTCTGGCAGCAGCACTAGTGTACTGTAAAAGGCCTAAGACAAAATTAGTCGTGATTGTTCGGAGGGACGAATGGGACGAAATTACTGTAGCCTGAGCTTGGCTTTAGGCAGCATGCTCCAAAGTTGAGGAATCATCATGATAAAAAAAACTGACATTTCCATGTTTTAATTTCATTGATAATGATACATGAAATACATGTTTTGTTTTGTTTTTTGGTTTGTTTCATCAGAACAACCAGGCAGACCTGGAAAATGCCACTGAGGTGCTCTCTGGCTACCTAGAGCGGGATATCTCCCAGGATTCCTTGCAGGACATTAAGCAGAAAGTACAAGATAAGTACAGGTCAGTAAAGAAAGAGTAGATTTGTTGGTTGTAACTGTTTGCATTGTCTTTGCGTCTATAAATGTTTCATGTACTTACAGATACTGTGAGAGCAGGCGAAGAGTCCTGCTACAGCACGTGCATGAAGGCTATGAGAAGGACCTGTGGGAGTACATTGAGGATTGAGGACACGTCCCAATGCAACGGACTCTTGAGTATCTCGACAAACTAGAGCGCTGATGCAACTTAACAGGGCAGCACGGGCCTTCTGCCGCCTTTCCTTTGGCAAACCAACCACTTTTGCATCATTTTTCCTGGATTTGTTTAACAAAATCTTCAAAGTAAATTATATTTAAATAAAAGGTAGAGTAATAAAAAGAAAGTTGTACTACCGTATTGTTAGCAACAGAGTGGAGTCTTGAGAAAGCAGAAAATCCATCTTGAACAAATACATCCTTTTGGCTTGTATTGTAACATCTCCCCTGAACTATCTTTTTTTCCTATATTTTTTTTCCTTTGCTTGTGAATCTTTTCTGTTTTGATTTTGACTTTTGTTTTCCCATTAGTGTGAAAATGTTTTCAACACAGCTTTAATTGTCCTGGCCATGTCTGCAGTATGTGATGAGATCCTTGTCTGGGTGGTTGAATGTTGATCGGCTGATTGGAAAGCGGCAAAGACATTTCAGGGGGAAAGAAAAAAAAAATCAGAACAAAATAGCAAGTCTGTATTTTTCAATTTGTAAATAGTCCATATGCATGGAGTTAAAGAGCAAGAGTGGCACGTGTTTGCATAATTTTGAAATTTTGAAATATTTATTCTTTACCAATATTGGAGAAAGGGTGTACTTTTGCCATGTAGGTTGAGTCTGTTTGCTCCCTCCGTTAGTGTGTAGGGAGCTTGGAGGTCTTTGGCAATAAGGCATTCGCCCTATCATCCCCAGTCTCTTCAGAGCAGTGCACAAGTTACACCTGATCAGTAACTCTAAATGGGGACTGATAGAAAGAATTTCTCTTAGTTGCCAAGTGATCAGATAAAAGACTCAGTGAAAGTGCACAGCTGAGTTAGAAAACCAAGAGCAGAAATAGTTTTACAGTTCAAAGTTGAGGTAGGATGCTCCAGCCCTGTGTCCCTCTATTCTAACCTTTTGCTGTATTCTCTTAGTTGTTTTTAGACGTGTTTAACATTTAGGAACATGACTAATTACCTGCAAGAGCCAAACTGAGTGACATTCACTCTTCTTTCATTTTTTTTCTCTCTTTCCCGACGTGGCTTGAGTTAGCCCTCTTAAAGCTCAGCTTGCACCTTGGGGATTGAATGAGGGTAATAGAATGTACTGACAGCACAGCTTTGTAGTGCTGCTAATTGGGCTGGATCACTGTCAAACAGGGTCAGGCATTTGCATCACTCTCGCAGGGAACACTTGGATGGCATGGGGCTGATAGTGGCCGTGCCTCTTTGAAGAGATCTCTTACCTTGCAGTGAGACTTCACTTTGCTTTAAACCAAGCTCCATGGATGGACATACATGATCCGAAGGCAGAGGAAGAATATAGGGCAACTTCTAAAGGTTTAGGACTGTTTTATAACGCTGTTATGCTTTTGCATTAAAAGACTATTTTTCGCACATGGGTTGAGGATTCGACATGGAAATGTCAGCACCCCTCCAGGTTTTGCATTGTTTAATGTGGTGGTTGCTCTGGTTGTCAAGCTCTCTGCTTGTAAATGCTCGTTCATGTCTCTGCAATATGGCAGTCTTCGGAAGAGTGACTGGAGGGGACATGAATACACAGGCACTGATGCAAGGCAGAAGATGACACCAAAGTGTCAGCTTTCATTAGAATACATCCTTTAATCCAGTTTGAGATCTTTGGGAAATTCTCTCCCACATGCTTCTTATGTGTTCAACTTATTATTTTATCCTAGCAAATTATAAACTGTATTGTTTATTTGAATAAATGTCATGAGAAATCTCATTTTTGGGAGTACTGTGTGAGTCATTAGAGTAGGTTTGGTCTCAATCATTAATTAACCAAACACCCATGATGTATTTCTGCGCTATGTATTTTGCGATGTGTTGACGACAGACCTTTGCAGAGTTGTCTTCCAGAGTTGCGTGGAATTAATTTAGTAACTTTCATTGAATAATTTTGATTTTAGGCTTTCACCACCACTTTTCATAGCAGATTGTATACCGACCAGGTGGTTGTTTGTATGATGTCATTTTTGAATTTCTTTTGGCTTTCAAGTCATAAACCAATGATGACACAAGTTGAATGAGAGATAACAAAAGATGGGCTGTCTTTTAAGTTCTCTTGCAGGTAACGTGTCAAACACTGACCATCAGGCTAATACGCTCTCTAGGGCTCACTCTGTTCATTGTGTGTGCTAGTAGTTCATGAACATTTCAACATAACGTTTTAACAGAAGCAGCTACTCAAATTGAAACATCCAAAAACTTTTAATACTTTTCTACATATCTTTTCTTTATGCGATCAAAGATGTTTTATTTCATTTTAGTGTGAAAATGTGGGAAAAATTAGTTGTCTGTTTTGGAGAAAATATTAAAGTGCAAAATGTTGCAAAACATCGTTCTGGCATGGGTGGTTGTTTGATAATGGACAATTTATTTATTTTTTTATTTTTTTATTTAGTAGAAGCAGCCATTTTCATGCAAGAAACTTTCCCAAAAGCTTTCGCTGTGTTTGACAACATGCCCTTAAAAAAATCAACCTGTCTTCAGTGGCTGTCACAACCCATACGAGCACCATGACAGTTTCAAGAGGAACTTGCAACTAAAGATTCTGCCACATGATGGGGACAAAGGCACTAAAATTCCAGTTTGAAATTTAATATTTTAGGTGCTGCAATCTTCCAAAGGCAGTGTGTTTACAGAATGAACTGGGCATTTGTAGGACACTGCACAGTCCTTTATGGTCAACTGAGAAGTAGTGACTGGTGATCTATCAATAGTAAAGATTTAGCAAACATGGAGTCAAACATTTGACACAACAGTGAAAATAATGTTTAAACAATTCAGTCTGCAAAACTCTTAAGGACACTATACAGAATTCAAATAAAATAAGATTTGAGCTGAAAGTTTTAAAACATGGGCCATCTCAGACTTTTTGGTCATTAAAGACCTCTTAAGCAGCTTCGTACAGAACTACATTGATCAGTGTCCAGCCTCAGTTTCACACAGTAAAACACCAACCACATACAAGACTGGCACTACCACTGTACACGGTTATACATGTTGCTAGCACAGTTTGACACTGAAACCCTTTTAAAAATGTATTAGCTAATTTTGATGAATGACAAAAAGAATCTAACAATCACTTATTTTATTCAGCATGACATTTTTTTATTACAATTGTGACATTATCAAATACATGAAGTTCAAAAAACCTACGTGACACTTTGTTTTTCATATTGTCATGCCATTTTTATAAGAACAATCTAATTTTCAAACAATTCAGAACAGCCATTCCAGATGAGTGCAAGATTACAACAGCTTAAAAACATATGAACATATATTACAGGATGCTGCACATTCGCTTTTGCCAGTCCTCAACAAATAACAATG
>JAQFJA010000023.1:16877761-16888326 GCA_029874485.1 Naso brachycentron
AACTCCAGGAAGGACATGTTTTTGACTCCTTGACAAGTTTCACTGTTTCCCAGCAGCACATCAATTATCGAGCGTAAAGATTCTGTCATAACAACATTAGCACCACAGAGGCAGATTTTTCGCTTTGACTTAGAATATCGAAATGAAAACAAAAGCGGTACAAATATTCTCTAACAGGGCGTCCTGGTAGCTCAGTTGGTAGAGCAGGCACTCCACATACAGCAGGCTGCAGCTGCGCCGGGTTCGATTCCACGTTTTGGCCCTTTGCAGCATGTCATTCCATATCTTCCCCATCCTGTCAATAGGCATGAACCCCCTCCCACAATAAATGATATATGTAATCTATAAAAGATAAAGAACTGGACTGATAAGCAGAATCAAAAACACCACTGGTGCCAGTAAAATGGGATTGGTTCCCATCCCTGTGCATGAGCAGTAGTGACCTGCATGTGTCTCTGCAAAGTGATCGCCTCAGTATAAGCTGTGTAATCATTACTGGTGACCGAATAAAGGACAGGTGCAACGTTTTATTATTTATCCATGCTTTATCAGATGTGGTTCACTCTCAGCCGGGTTTCCATGTTTCACTTGAGATCACAGAGTTCTCCAGTATTTGATGCCTCTCCGCCTCAGATGGTCATAATCACGTCATGTCAGCTGTGCACAACTTATAAACTCTGATAGCTGTTATCAAGGTTGCTCTACTCACTCCTTCCTGTGGAAAAAATGATGACTCTGTTTAGAGGACGTTAAAAACAGTTGGATGCCCTTGAATAGTAAAACGAGATCACAGGCTGCAGATGAGCATGAGGGTAGCTTTCTCCCTGCAAATAATCTGTCCACTCAGTCCCTTAATGCTGCCCATGGCGGTGTTTGGAACCATTATGTTCCACTTCAGGAGGTCCATAAAGAGGTCGGGCAGGACTTTGAGTGATCAGTTCTGTAAGAAAATAAAATGGGTGAATGGTCGCTGGTGTGTGCGACACTCTTTCCTCCCCTCCTTCCTTTGGGGCCCCAGAAAGAGTGTCAGTGTGGGGGCCAAAGGGAGCAGGGTCCGAGAGAGCTGTGGCCGTCCCTCCATCTCGATACTTCAGTTTCTAATTGAACACACACGGAGACAGAGGAAGGGCCGCTGGTTAAAAGTTGGTGGAGGGTTGTCCTCTAGAGCAGGGAGCTGGGGCTTTCTGGGGGTGGCGGAGGGCTGTGCGTGGGGCTGTGACGCATGGGAAGTATGTCATAGTGGCTAGGGATGTGGGTGTTGCGGGGAAGGTCATAGGGGCTCTGGGAGAAGCCAGTGGCCATTCCATTGGGTCCCTGCAGGACGCTCACTGTTGGCTCTGTGATAGTTTGGGAAAGAAGGAAGGAAAAAAGTAGGAGAGGTATGTGAGAAACCCTGAGGCTGAAGAGAAGCAGGTACAGAAAGGACAGGTGTATGCAACAGAGACGCAGCCCACATTTCCTCTCATCAAGCCTCACAAAGTCTGCACAGGCTCACAGCGGGCGACGTGACCAGAGAGGCTGTAAGCTGCAGGACCCTGCTGGGCTCCACACACCACAACAACAACGTACTCACCAACATCATAGACATTCCTGCTCGCACTGCCCAGGAGGGTGGCAGTGCCTCCAAAGGGCACTTCACGGTGGGAGGGGGACTTCATCTCCACATAGCTGCTCTCTGTGTGCTTGCAAGACAAGCCTGGAGCGTCTCTAATGGTGGCGTATGGATTCTCACTGTCCAGGGAGCAGGAGCTGTTGCTGCACATGGAGCCCTTGATGTAATCTGCAGTAGCCGCGAGACAAGGGCATATTGAGCATCTACAAATATGATTACACTACTGCCGACTTATAGGTGTGGTATTAATGCAGGACTCTGATATTACCACTGAAATTAAAAAGACATCAGAGTGTGGCCTGAAATGAAAATCGTTGCCATTCTGAAGATGTTATACTTCTTTTGTCTCCGATAGGTGACTAATGGTGGTGTACAGTAATCACAGTACAAAGGGGAGAGAGTGGAAGGCTCAGCTCATCCATAACAGTCTCATCAGTCTGATAAGAGGCCTCATTAGAGGCCGCAAAGCTCCTTCAGACCACTCTGCACACCCCTGGGTCCCTCACACTCACCAGCGACTGCACAATGTGGGAGACAAAATGACGTATCGGGCACTGAGCCACAGAGAGCAATTACTGTTGGATCAAATCCTTTCCCCACCATCATCTTGTCCAAAGTGGAAAGAGTTTTCATATAAATCATGGAGGACATAAAGATCTGGGATTTGGGCTCAGAGCCTCAGAGGGGAAACCAAAGGGTGAAACTGATACGAGGGTTGATGAGCATTGAAGGATTTTGTAATATTGGTGCTGGTGAAGCTGATTCCATGTCTGCACAACACACACACACACACAGTTTCTGCAATTAATTATTTACCTTTTCTGGAGCTTCTCTGTGTCTCCCCCTGTTGAACATCTGTAACAAATGTCAAAACATGAAAGTCAAACGCCTCATGTGAGCCTCCCCATGTGTGCACGTTGACAGGAAACATCTCATTACAGTACAATGTCTTTTTTTAAAGAATGTGAGGAATGTGAATTGTTGTGAATGTTACTGAGTGTTTCACCCGCTTACAATCACAATCCCCCAAAGGCTTCCAGCTAACATAACCAACTGCAGACATAATGGAATATTTGTGACACCATAAAGACATGACAAGGTTAAGTTTACATCAGTCTATTACTTTAGCACATTAGTATTTACATCCAAGGCTATTTTGTGAGAGGTATTTCAGTTTGTTCAAACACAAAAAACAAACAACTGAGATTTTCGAATTCTGCGATTCATTCCTGGGCATTCACGACAAAGAATGAATCACAAATATTTAGAGTGTTGCACGTGTTTTACAGCATACTGCAATCAGTAAACAAGAAAAGTTTTTAAACAATATTTACAAGAGACCAAAAGAGACTCAAAACTTGTTTTATACATCTTGTACAGTCTATAATCTCTTTGCTTCAAACACTCGAACTACACAAGCATTTCATGAATGATTGAGAATTCACAGTATGATGTATTTGGAAGAAAATATGAGGACATTTTAAGTGCTAGTAAAGGGATAGTTCACCCAAAAATGAAAATTCAGTCATTATCTTCTCACGCTCATGCTGACAGAAGTTTTTTTAGTCCACAAAACTCTGCTGGAGTTTCACAGGAAAAAGGCGTTGCAAAGAATGGTGACCAGGTTTCAAACATAAAAAATATACATAACACCATAAAATGCCTCCATACTGCTCATGCAAAGTAATCAAAGTGTCAAATGACATGGGAGCTGCGTTCACATGCTTGTAGTGTGAGGAGGGACCAACGAGAGGTCGCCTATCTGCAGGATCATTTGGAGGGCAGGTCTGATGTGTGTCATCAGACTTCTGGGTAGCATGAGAACGCTGGTCTGCAGATACCTCGAGCTCTCCTTGGTCTCCTCGTGCCGCTGCAGAAGCTTCAGATAGGTGTGGGCGGGCATGCAGGTGAACGTGGCTCTCATGTTTCGCATGCTGCAGGCTGCAGTGATGCTGAAAACATGGCTTCGGTGATGTTTTTTAAAACAGCAGGCACTCTGATCACTTCGGAGGAGCAGTATGGAGGCATTTTATGGTTTTACTATGCTCTTCACATTTGAAACCAGGTCACCATTCACTTCACTTACTGAAATGCCTTTTTCCTGTGAAACTCCGGCAGTGTTTTGTTTTGTGGATTAAAATCTTCACCCTTCCATTAGCATAAGGATGAGTACATAATGACTACATTTTTTTGTGAATGATCCCTTTAATGAAAAGTATCTGTCTACAACAAAACTTCTCCATAAAGACATATTTTATATTATTATTCCATTAATAAACACTTATTTGGGTCATAAGGGTGTTATAATTAAATTATTATAAATGCTAATATATTTAATAACCAGAGGTTTAAGCTATTATGAGTCATGCTGAATTTTCCATGAATCACAGCCCAAGAGTGCACATCTGACCCAGTGTAAGTCCTCACAGAAAAATGTGCCACTGGAGGAAGTGAAAGACGACTAATGAGCTCACAGTGACCCCCGTTCACCCCCCCACCCCTGCTTTCTCCTTTGCTGCTGCATATCTTATCAAATCAGAGCAAAGGTCGTGTTTAACAAGAAACCGCTGGTTCATCTTCATTCACAGCAGGGAAGCTGCATCCAGGCTGGAGCCCATACGAGCTTTGCCTGAATGCCACATGAGCTTTTGCCCTTCAGGCGACAATTCCACAACGTCAAAAAAATCTGGATGTGTGTGGTGTGTGATGGGAAGAGAGAAGACGACTGACCTATGTCGTTGAGGTTGCAGTAGGCTCTCCATTCGGAGCCGTTTCTGCTTTTCAGGGTGCTCGACTGTGAAAGGAAGAGCACAGTTGGGTTTCTGTCAGGGGTTAGTGGGCGATGAAATTGGATGTGAACACACTTGGAGAGTGGCCGTACTTTGAGGGTCAGAGTGCCATCCAGGTTGCTGGAGATGGTTGAGACAACGTTGCACTGGGCCACAGTGTGGTAGCTGGCGTTGGAGAAGCACTGGCCGCCGCTGCTGCTGGTCTGATTGACCTCCGCGGCACTGGTCCTCATCGCTACAGTGCTGCCGCACTCTGAGGGGGTCGAACAACAGGTAGAGAGTTTTAGAGACTGAGAAAGAATTTGAATGTCAGTATTTTTGTCATCCAGCTTCAAATTGCTAATTGCTAAAGATGCTGACAATTTTTAACATATATTTGCCAACAAAAAAATCAAATTTTAATCACAGCACGCGTAAAAGTGGAGGACAAATAGTACGCAGCATTCTGGCTGTAATTAACATATCTTAACATCTATCTTTGCATAATAAATGACGCAAATTATTACCGATTATAAAATTACTTGCCTGAATGCTTTCTTTGGTTTGGCTCCGTTAGTATCTGTTCATAGAGAGCAAATATTTGGATTTGTCTCAAAAATATCTTACCAGAGAGAGAGTAGTCAGTGTTGTTGATGTGCATGGCCTGTGAGTAGGACACACTGGGCTGCACCTCCTGTCCTTTGTCCCTCTGTCTCTGTCTGTACCACACAAACAGACTGAGCATGGCCATGATGATGAGGAGGAGAAAGATGATGCCCATGACGGCCCCTGCAGACTGGCGCTCGGATCCTCGTGCTGGGCTAATCTTGGTGTACGGGTTCAGCTCCTCCATCATCAGAGCTGCTACACACAAAACACACAGAGTGGATTTTTCAAATGTTGCGTACACATCTGAGTGTGAACATGGTGCAGTGGAGAGCCTCGATCTCCCCATCACCTCTCACCTTGATCGCAACGGATGCCTTTATATCCAGGACTGCAGTAGCACGTTCCAGTCACATAGTCACAGGTAGCATTGTTCAGGCACTCACACAGCTGCTGGCAACCATAACCAAATGTACCAGCAGGACACTCTGCATGAGAGAGAGGTGCATCACTACATCCATCCAAATTAAAGCACTTAGCGAGTGGGAGACAAAGTGTTCAGAGAGCATACACACATACACAGCCGCACTCATTCATCATCATTTTTGCTCAGAGCTAAAATGTGTCGGCCCTACTCAACTCTGCTCACAGCTCGTCCCGATGAAGCCTGTTCTGCAGGCACACTGGCCAGTGATGTGGTCACAGTCTGCGCCGTTTTGGCAGCGACAGACCTCGGAGCAGTCCCTGCCGTAGAACCCTGAAGGACAGCCTGTGATGGAGATGTAGAAAATGTTGGGGTGGAAGGGGTGGAGAAAACAAAGAGATGGAGGCAACACGTAAAGAGTCAAGGTCATATCCCTGGGGAACAAGAAAATCAATACCACTCAGTGTCTCCGCAGCACACTCAATAAGGGACATTGTGAATGAATGGAAATGAAACAATTCCTGCCTCAGCAAAAAAAATAGTTAGGGTTCTAACATAATATAGAGAGGTAATAAAGAGCAAGACAACTGGAAATAGTGAGACTCTCTGTGTGAAAAAAGGTAAAACTTTTGCCATTTTCATGCATGACACCAAACAAGAAAGACCAAAATAAAACATTTTGAAAGATATCGGAATTTAATTATCTGCTCCACCCTCGAGTGAACCACTGGAATATATAATGTGCAAATGAATGAAGTGAAGGTTAGAGTAATTTTGATGTTTCTCTCTCTAAAAAAAACCCACAAAACCCTGCAAATGAAAATCTAACATAATCTAGTCGCTCAGTTTTCCCTTTAAATGTTTCCCACTTGTCATCTGCTGCAGTTCTGTCAAACTGCCAGTAGATGACACTGTGTGTCTACCAACTGGATGTGAGAGACTCACGCTGTGTGCAGTAGAGTCCAGTCCAGCCGGGGCTGCACCTGCACTCCCCATCGTAGGCACTGCACTGGGCTCCGTTGTGACAGTTACACGAGTTGAGACAATCCGGGCCCCAGTGCCCAGAGGGACAGGCTGCCAGAGATACAGTCAAGCTCATGGTCACACACCCTGCCACACATGCTGTATGTCCTATGCATGCATACATGAATGCACATAACACAGAAGTTTGAGGAAATGCCTAAATATTCTGAACACATAGAAATATCCTTCACTGTGTTAACTCGGATCCTTGCAGGGAATCCAGAGTGATCTTTACCCTCCACAAGCCCACAGCTGCTAATGTAACTGGTGATATGTAACCCAAAGAAAAGACCAGCAATGTAACATCTGTCTGATCAGAAGTTATTTTTATTTTAAGTAGTTAATGCAACAAGAAAACTGACGTCAATTTCTGTAGCCATGACGACTCAAAGCTCTGTGAATGATCTTGACCCACAGTGCACAAAATCAAAAGCATAATGTATTACAACAATCACTTAAGAAAGCTGTCTGCTTGACAGAAGCGGGGCTGAGGGGGGCTCTTCTAATGTGTGGGGTCACAAAAATGATGAATGTGCATGAAGTAAACATAAGAGTGGAAACAGACAATGGAAAGGTAAAACTCAAAGAAAAGAATGAAACGCAGGATGAAGGAGACGAGCCCCACCATGAGAGCAATCCTCTCCGATCCAACCAGGGAAGCACTGACAGGAGCCGTCGATGGGGTTGCAGGTGCCGTTGTTGGTGCAGAGGCAGATCTCAGCGCAGGCCCTGCCGTACCTGCCGCTTGGACAGACTGCAAAACACCCCGACACAAAACATCCTTTTACAAAACAGCCCTGATCTGCATATCATCACAAAAGCAAGTGCAGTCCATTAACATTACGACACCTAACTTGGACACATTACTGTGTGCACATTTATGCAAACAAACTCATTGTGTGAAAGGTTGTGGAAACGAATTCCTCTAATGGATGATGTTGTTCTATTTGAGTGGACATGAAGTGAAGTGATCTGTTTAAACAAAAGGAGGAGTCAATCATTGCCTCCTGTGGCATAACTGCCCCATTTCCACTCACAAGAGTGGAATGAGTGATGTGCCACAGAATTAAAATAGACCATGTACACAGACCACTGTATACATTTTTTATGAAATTAATATTTCAATGCTCTCCGGCACGCTTCAATAAAAGATGTCACTTCCAGTGAAACCTCCATTGTGTTTTCTTTTTGGGCCGTGAGACAAATTGAACCAAGGTGTATCTAACCATCAGGATCAGGGAGCTGCAGCAGCAGCAGATACATCAAAGGTCTCATATAAAGAGAATAGCCCAGCATTAGAAATATCAGATAAGGTGGCTGCTGTGAGAGAGATGGCTCTGACTCATTTTCATGTGGGGTGATTTTAATGATTACATTTCAGCTGGCTTTCCCCTCTTCTTGAGAGCTCTTTCAAGCTCTTTCATGCAGGTTGTCATTAGGCCATGAGGTTGTCTACTCCATACTGTTGCCTTTGGGGATTCAAGCCTCAGCACACTAGGAGAGTTTCATTAGATCCGGATTTGTGTGCTGGTCAGAGGACAAGCGAGGATGCCAACGGGGCTAAACCGGAGGAGAAGCTGTATGTCGCTGGTCACGTTTGTCCCTCACTCCTGCTCACCAATACTTACAGTAATTACAGTCCAATAAATTGGGAAGAGCCCCATTTTTTCCTCTCTCTCTCTCTTTAGCTAACCTATTAAACTTTTATTTGTGAGACATTGCTCAAAGCCATGAAAGAGAATTCAAAAATCCCCCCATGGCCTTTATGTGAATTATAAAAAAAGGTAAATTATTAGAGGTAAAATCCACAGTAAATTTATATGTAGATGTGCTCAGCACAGTGACGGAGAACAGCATCAACTACGAACTTCACTCGTACTTCCATCGGCATGAGGGTGAGGGCATAATGGATGCATCTTCATTTTTGGGTGAACTGTCCCTTTAATACATGTGATATACGACAAAAAAGCTACCTTCACCATCATAATACTTTGTATCACATTTACAATACTGTCAACACATATTCTAACACTTGGATGTCGCCGTGTGTTCAGAAAGACACAAATGTGCTAAAATGTCTCCGACTTTGCCAGTCAAACACGTCTAAGACTGAAATAAGAAACTGTACGGATGTAAGACACAGGCTGCAAACTTCACTTTCACAAGATCCTCCTTTGTGGCACAAATATCTTCAAGGCAATACACAAAGAAGGTTTTGCCTGGTTGCTTTCAAATTAAATTTAACAAGACAAACAGATGCACAGACGTGTTGTTTCTCCATTTGTGAAAAGCAATTTACATGCAGCAAAATAAGGCAGAGGGACAGCAACATTTCCTTGATGTATGTGTGGGTCTGAGCAACATCCAGGATGCTTTTGAAGGTTATATTTTGTATTTGGTCTGGGCTGTGCTGATAATAGCCATTATTCAGAGTTTCAGGGCTGAGATGGCAGTGGGAGAGGCAGCAGGTCATCTGCTGATCTTATTAGAACCACTGAACACAGAAAGGACTTGATGAAATATACAGATGTTATTTTCCTTCAGAGTTTCTTTCACTTACAAATGAAGCCAAAAATATTACGAGACATTTCAGGTATTAGGCCAAAATTTCTTAAGACACTTGAAGACATATTTTTGTATCCCCTGTCAAAAAAAATACCTGACATTTTCAGACATAAACATGACTCACTATTTTCAAACTGCAGTGACAAAAACTTCACAGTGAATGAATCCAACAGTAAGTGCAACAGCAGCAGGGGAAAGGTTAAAGGGACACAGAAGACAACTTGCCTTGGTTGCACAGAGAACCAGTGAAGCCAGACAGGCATTCACAGTGGCCCGTGACATGATGGCACGGCCCGGTGCTGTGAACACACTGCGGACACGACTGGCTGCAACGGTGTCCGTAGAACCCCGGAGAGCAGCCTGCAGCCAGCAGAGCGCGGCGGGGGAGGAGAGGGAATCAGTCAACAGTGATGGATGGAACAAGAGGCATGCAATAATCAAACAGGGCATGACAAAAGTGATCAAGGGAGTGCAAAAAGGCCGAAAGAATTACAGCAGAGAAGATGAGGAGAGACAGCAAAGGGAGGGAGAAAGCAGAAAAGTCTGCCGTTACTGCATTCACTCCCACCTCATCTGCTGCCAGAGACAGAATAATAAAACAGTTACAAGAGTCGTGAAAGTCTATTTTATGTTAAGTCTTGACAGCAGCTTGATGATGTATAAATGTCAGGAAACACACAACTGTGTGTTAATAATGCAGATTTTATTGAAAGAGTGTGAAACATTAAGGGATATTCAGAAGGTAATTATACTCACATTTTATAAAAAATGCATTTACTGCAAACAGACTGGAATTTATACCAGAGACCATTTTCATTTCAGTGCAGACGAGCCCTAAAAAATCTTGTTATGTCCCTTTTTATACAGTCAGTGATTTCCTACTCCAACATTCTCAGGAGACAATCAGGCGTTTTCGAAATAAACCTTTTAGGAACCGACAAAACCAGCCATGGCTGCTGTTTGACAACCATGCAATGTTATGTTTCCCCCGATGGGTTTTGATTTGATTTAAAGCACCAGGTGTGATACACCTTTATCAGCCTCCTGAGAAGTGCGTAATCCTCCCATTAAAGTTTCAACAGGAAAAAAATCAGCAAAACTGCAGTTGTGAGGTTTCCAGAAGATGAGAATATTATCTGTGTAAACATTGAATTTGAGGGGATTATCATTTCCTCACATACACACACACATACACATGCAGACACACAGAGACAGCTTGTTTAATCTCAACTCACTCACTGAAATTGATGTTTACACGTTTGGGACTGTGAATTTCTCTCCCAATCAGTGAGCTCATCACTTGAGAGCAGCCACAGACAGACCAGAGCTCGCACTCCCAGTGAGAACGCCCTCTGATGAGGCTGGGGCGAGCACTGTGACTCTCCCACTGTGAGTTGGTTGCTGAGGACAGGCTGAGAGGGTGAGGAGTGTGTGTGTGTGTGTGTGTGTGTGTGTGTGCTGTAGGGGTACAGACACTGTGATTAAGTGATAGCAGTGATGAAGGGTTTACACTTGAGCAGTTATGACCAACAACTGAGTGCTTTTCACAATTCTTTAAAGATCAAAC
>JAQFJA010000023.1:16901858-16914698 GCA_029874485.1 Naso brachycentron
CATGTGTAATGAGAAAGAGGCTTAAATACAAAGTAATTATATTTTTATTATGTTTGCAGTGGCATTGAAACATACAGTAGGTTAACTGATCAGACTAAAGCTAACAGTTTGAATTTGAGTCATTTATCAAGCCCAAAAATGAAAAATATAAGATAAAAAATTTTAAATTGTTACTTTGTTCTCTCTGAACTGTTTTCTGCCTTTTTTTAAGAGTAAACCAGCTGGTAATCAGACACAATCATTGTTAGATCACAAATGAAAATAAACTTAATTGCACATTAATGGACGTACATCAGACGTCTAACTGAAAATATCCTGTAACTCCTTTTGTCGTTGTTGCAGCGCCAGTAACACCAGTTCTAATTAACCATCTGTTCCTCATTTAGAGGAATGGGAAGGGAAGCATTCCCGTCGGCTCTGTTCCTCCACATTAATGTGCAAAAAGTCTGGCAGAAAGGACCCGGAGTCTGTTTGATTCGGACGGCAGCTAAAAGCAAACAATTAAGCGAGCTGTCAGTTTGCACCGAAAGCATCTTTCAAGGCAAATGTGAATCAATGGTGCTCTTTAAATTAATTTTGTTTTTTGCCCCCCCCCCCCCCCACTCTTTGCTAAAAGGAAAAGTGATTGCACAGGTCAGTCGTCATGACAACACAGCCCCCAATAATCACGGAGCTGCTCCACAATCCATTAAGCAATTAAAATGCAGATTGAACAGTATGTGGCTACACGTCCCGCTCTCTGCGTCAGACAATTATCGAGTTTATGAATGAAGGTAGTCACGATGACATCGACGACTTGTTTGGTTGAAAGACCGTCTGGTGAGTGTTTGTGTCTATAGGGTCGATGTATCGATGCATCGATTTATCCCTACGATCCAACTACATGGATCGGTAAACGGCAAAACGTCCTTCTTGTGTGACTCGTTCGCATCGATCTAAAATTGTTGTTCAAAACAAAAATTGATTGTATCGATACAAACAATCAGTGCCTTGTATTCAGCACTTCAGACGTTATGTGGATGTGTTTTTCGCACTTGTAATGGTAAATAGTTGTAAACGTTACTCCAGTTCATTCTCCGACATCCTGGGCATGCGTATTGCATCAGCAGCGTCTCTTCAAATTATGGTGGATCATGGCAGGGAAGCACGCGGAGAGCGAGAAATTTTCAGTCTGTTTGCAGTCCACACTAACGGAATAGAGGTCTCACCCTGGATGTTTGTGTAGTTCATGCTTTTCCAGTGTTTTAACTCCTCTACCACTACATAGAAATAGGTATTTTTCATTTATTTTTGGCAAAGACTATCAATACAGATATATGTATCAATATTGATGTCTAGTCATTGAATCATATTGTATCGCTCTAAATGAGACCCATGCTTGTATTGTATTGCCAACCATGTATCATAATACTCATCGTGGTGTTGTTGAAACATATCATTATACATCATACATTATACAACATCATTAAACCCCGACCGTATGTCATGGGTGAAGCAGCCCCTTTGACTGGGGGTAAATGAAAATTTGCCAAATTAATAGAAATAGGATAATAAAGAAATACAGCAAGAGTACTGTACTGCTTTTAAGTGTTGAGGAGGCCAAAACATGAGGCCAGTCTGGTAAACAACTATGTTGTTGCCAACAAACAATCAACAAGAATACATGAAAAAAATTAAAGAAGCAGATGAGGATAAACTGAGGCCATAATTGAGGATTGGGCACAGATAAATGACAGATGTTGTTTGCTGATTCCTATGTCAGTGCCTTTTTATGTCTCGTGGCATTTACGCTTTAAATAAGAGATATGAGGTCTCGGTTGTGGTTTATTTGTTAAAAGGCTTTTTAAAAATAAATGAGCTTCCGCTCAGAGACGTGTTGATAAACCACTGCTTGCAGTTAAATGTCGATTGTTGTCCTCAGATGTCAATATAAATTAAAAACATTTTACATTCACGGTATTTTGTGATTTTACACATCAGGTTGTAGCTTAGTTGAAATTATTAATATCATGTATTTTACTTTTTTTATGCAGTGTGTGTTTTACGTCCTGATCTGTGTGCATTCTGTGTTTCCCTGTGCTGCAACGAACTTTCTTTCTAGCACAATGACCTTGGAATACAGGAAAGGACGAAATGATGTTTTCTTATTTTTTTTGTTAATATGTGCTGCTACTTAACGGCTCCTTTCGTGGTCATACAACAAAACTAATTGAGTAAGTAACACAGTAAGCTGTTAAACAAGCTGACAAGAAATATTAACACCTGAATTTACACCCTGAAGACATATTTCTCATCTGTCATTTAGTGATGGATAACATGCGATCTTCTCCTTGGAAAGACATAACACCAGTGATTTTTATGACGGTACACACCAATGTCTCAGATTATTCTTATGAGACATCTGCTAAATGTCTTTCTACAGGTATTTTGATATAAATAATTGCATAATAATGATGCAGTGAAGTCCAGTGTATGTGTTGCAGTGCCAGGGCTCAGGCGTTGTGCATGCTGGATCACTGAAATGGCTTAATTGTTATGCACAGTACTGGGAAGAGCTCTATGGGTTTAGGCTGTAACACATCAGAAAATGTCCAACCATCAGTCTAAATTTAATCAAATTTTATTTTACCATAACATTGCGGCTCTAAAACGTACACACAGAGTTCACGTGTCAGTTTATTATGCCTGTAAAAAAAAACAAATTAGCTGATAGATACCTTTGCTTTAATGTTGTATTTATACGGTTAGTCCCCATGTTACCCCTCTGTGGTCTAGACTCTTTGCTTGTGTCTAATTTAAAGGCGGACACACCTCCAGTCTGTATAAGAGCAGTTCACATTGGACCCCTGCTGTGCGGCTGCTGCTGTGTTCTGTTCCCAGAGTAATGAGTGTGTAAACAGGTGTTAATCTCCTTCTCACGCTGCTCCAGCATTCAAGCCGGCATTGAAGTGAACTATCGCTAACAGCAGGGAACTCATTAGAGGTGGCTGCCACATTGCTAGGGCCCATTGTTTACTCTGAGTTAATTAAAGGATTATGGCGGGCTGTTTATGGAACATGTGTGTGTCACATAAGGGGAGACAGAGACGGAGGCCTTGCATTAGCAGTTAACGAAACAAATGAACGTTTAGGCGTTTTAATTTGAACCACAACCACTTCCACACAAATCCAACTTAGCAGTCCAGTTCCACTTAAAATGTGAAATATTGCTAAATGAATTTATGTAGAATGGTCCTGCTGTATCTATTGCATGTTTGTTTGCTCTGTTTTGTCCTGTTGAATTTGTCCTCATTGTGCTTTTTCTTATGTTCATTGTTATTGAGAAGAAGATCACGTTCCCGCTGAAACGCACGCTTTCCAAGGAAATAAAAACAAATTAAGTGGTCTTGTAACAAGTCTACATTTTCATACAGTGACATCCGAAAGGCAAATTTAGGTGTTAGGAGTGATGTAAGGGGCAGTAAATAGATGCTTATATGCTTTACACAAGGCCTAGTACTCGTAAGATAATTTTTTTTTCAATGATTATCCACTTTAATTTTCATATTTTCAGTCTATAAACAAAGTAATTTAAACATCAAACACTAACTAAAAACAGAGGGGACAGATCTTCACCTCCCTTCCTCCCTTTCTAGCTACCTGTGCAGTCATTTGCTTTTGCCTGACCTGACATTGCTGTTTTTATCGTCATTATCCCCGGCTGAGCTTTGAATAGCCTCCCTGTCGTCTTTAGTAAAGAGAGCTCAGCGGCAGCTAGCGTCCTAAAAGAGAGCAGTGCTAAAGACATTTGCTGCAATGTTAGATGATGAACTGCATCCTCCTTTTAGTGATAGAATAGAATCGAACTTTGTTGACAAAATATGCAAGCATACAACAAAACTGCAGACTCCCCGTGGTGCTCAAAAAGTAACAGTGAATAAATACATAATAAAAGGGACATGCCCTATAACTAATGTACACATTAAAATTTACTTAACTATAATAAAAATGTACCTTATTTTTTCTTCAAAGACTCATTTATTACAGCCTTTGACTTTTGTCAGTTACGCCATGGTGGGTCGGCTCAGTGGCTTGCGTGCATGCAGGCTCATCGGTCAGATTTAACTTGAGGTTTACTACAGCTGTGTTTAGTTCTGTCTGCAGTTTTATTTTTTAAGGCCGTCACAACCCAAGCTACCTTAAAAAAAACCTTCTCAAATATTAATAATTCCATGTGTGTTTAGAGACATCAACAGCGTAGCCTCTGCAGGAAATGGAAGCTGTTTCTGCGGTGCAAAAACATACTGGCATGCGTCTGGCTTATCTACATGTGCATGTGTTGCACCGTGTCGCTATAGTTGTGCATCTGTGGTGTGTAGCGTAAAAAGGTGGTGGTCTCGTGTTGCATGTGCTTGAGAGGCAGAACTTTGCTGTGCAGGTGCACAAGACCACATACTTCACTGTATCTCTCTGCCTTTTGTTGTTGCTTTTATGACATTTATTCGCTTTTTTTTTTTTTTTTTCATGAAACAGCAACAAACAACATGAAAAAGATGCGTGCAGTTAGAGGAAAAAAAAACACCATCTGTCAACTAAATTATTGCCTTACAAAAAAGTACATGAAAGCCAAAAATGACAGTGACAGTTGAGGTTTGACAAAGAGATTATATGCAGAAAAAAAACAAGTATAATCCACAGTTTGTTTTAAATACTGTGTGTGCTTTCACATATTGACCATTATTTATGTTTTTGCTTTTTAGAAGTCATGAGTTTTAGTAACAGCTCTTTGTGATGACAGATGTGTGTAAATGTATAAAATTTACTTCATTTACATTAAAAAACGGTTCCAGTCAGTCAAAACATCTTTTGTATTAGGATGAATCAAATGTCTGTGATCTGTTATGTTAAAGAGGGAGAGAATTATTGCTCTTTTCAGCATCTCCATGGTGCCTTTTCACATCACTCAGCTTCATGTTTTCTTTGTTTCTTGTTGTTTTTTTTGTTCTGTAGCTGAAGTGTTTTGTTGGTTTGTTCTCATGCCTCTTATCAGCCTTGTTTTTAGTTTTTTTGGTATTATGAGTTACTTTGTCTCTTTTCTTTTTCTTTTCTTTTCTTTTTTTTTCTTCTTTTTTTCTTTTTAAAGATTTTTTTGGGGGGCTTTTGTGCCTTTATTAGGACAGGACAGCTGAAGAGTGGACAGGAAACAGGAGAGAGAGGGGGAATGACATGCAGCAAAGGGCCACAGGTGGAATCGAACCCTGGTCCGCTGAGCGAGGACACAGCCTCTGTATGTTGGGTGCCTGCTCTACCAACTGCTCCGCCGGGCGCCCCAAGAAGCAAGTTAACCTGTGAAACATTCATGTAACCGTTAGTAACAAGTTGATATCTCGCAGTTACAAGAGAGATTAAATTAAACCATGAATAAAAAGGCAACATATAATTTTGTTTATTTATTTATTTATTTTCCAAGATTTCTTTGGCTTTTTTGTGCCATTATTAAGGACGGCTGAAGAATTGGACGGGAAAGAGGAGGAGAGAGAGGGAATAACCACAGTAAGCCTGTTTCCACCAACATGGAACTGGTTCTGGTCTAGTTTGTGCACCTAATTTTGAACTCTTCTTAGCAATTCAACCAAAATTAGTCAGTTTCCAGCTGAAAACTTAAAAAAGCAAGTTTTTTCCTTGGGAAAGAAAGTGGGCGTGTCAAATTCTCCAGGTCCCTGTGTGTTGCACAATGCCCTTTGTTGATGACGTAAGGCATAATCAACGAGTAGGTGTGTGTTAAACGGCTTGAAGGCACGAGGTCAGGTGGTTGCCTCTGTGAATTATGTGTTACATGTTATTGAATTAAATTTGACTGTGACTGTCACCTGCCATCACTTGAACTGACTTAAATTCAGTTGGACTTCAATGAATTTGCTCTTGTATCTTTTACACTGTAACTTCCTCACACCAAATAATCTCAACTAAAATCTCCACTGACGCTGTTTTTCTCACAAAAAGTCATCCGACAGAGATTCAGTAAATCATGTTGCTTAGTCTGTAATGTAGCTGTAACAAAAATCCAAACTGTTTTGTATTTTAGCTTAGTGAAATAAAACGAGTGATCCACATTACTGCATTTGTATTTATTGAAACATGGTGTGATGTGTACAGAGACTCAGAGGCAGCGCTGCTCTTCTGTTCAGTCAGAACATGTATCTTAACTTTCAAGCAAAGTAATGTAGCAGCTTCAATTATCTGTGAGACTCGATTTGTAAGAAGGAATTATTCCAAAATGCTACAGATACATTACAATCACCAGAGAGCCGCACAGGTCGGTTCATTGGTTCATTTCTCACCAGGGTGACGACCGAGGGGTCAGGCTGCTGCTGCCAGATGCCCGGCTGTTCTCACCCGGCGAGCTGTGGCTCATTACATGTTCCAAAACTCCCCAACAGATTAACAAACAGACGTTATTTGGACTTCTTCTAGCCTGCTTTGCTAGGTCATTGGCCCCACCCTTTCTGCTACTTAGGCAAGATGGCGAGTGCTCTTTCATGTTGTTATGTTACCAGTTGGGCGGCAAATTAATTTCGAACGGTGATTAAACTTGAGCTGAACTACTTGTGCATTAGACAGTTTAAATGCACACTTGTCAGCCAATCAGAGGAGAGTATTCACACCACCAGACCGAGACATAAATATCCTTGATCACCATAATTAAATAACTTTAAACACAAAGTCAAGACTTTTTTTTTTTTTAACATATTTTTTGGGTTTTTGTGCCTTTATATACAGGACAGCCAACAGGAGAGAGAGGGGCAATGACATGCAGCAAAGGGCCACAGGCGGAATCGAACCCTGGTCGGCTGCGCAAGGACATAGCCTCTGTATATGGAGCACCTGCTCTACCAACTGAGCCACCAGGCGCCCTGAAAGTCAAGACATTATAATGAACCATTGTGTTTTAAAATTAATTTGAATGATTTCTCCCTTTTTTTCTGTTCTCCTTTTGTTTCCTCTTTTTCCTTTAACGTTGGTTGTTATTTAGTGCATAACAGAGTTAGCATTTTGGAATTTTGGTTTCTCCAAAAAGAGAATTAGATCTGAGACCAAGTAAAGGTCAAGCAGAAATAAAATATATAATTTATAACATGCCTAAAATAACGATAAACATGACCGTGACAGCAGCCACAGACTTACACTCACCATGAATCCAGGGGCACATATACAGGCACCTGTGACAGGATGGCAGTCTGCTCCATTGCTGCAGCTGCATGGCAGCATGCATCCCTCACCGTGGTATCCAGGCGGGCACGTCTCATTACAGTAAAGCCCTGTCCATCCTGCAGAGCAGGTACATTCACCAGAGAGTGGATGGCAGCTACAAACATAATGAGAAAGACAGATGAGACAACAAGAGGAAGAAAAAGAGAGAGGTGAAGTTTCGGCTCTGAGAGTATCAACACTTCATTCCTGAGCAGGGTCAAAGTGTGCAGCCTGCGCCAACAGCAATTCATCCATCTATGTGTCCATGCACTCGTTCCAGACAGATGAGGTGTCCTTTTTCTCCTTCGGTCTGTAATGACTTCGATGGTTGGTGCCCAACTCCAGCCGGAATCAGAGCATTAACACTGCATTAACTATGAATGCTCTGAGAAATTATGAATGAAGCAAAGGTCGCGATTAAAAGCTAAGTGGATGACATGGCTAAGAGGTGTCCAGACTTCACAATGAGTGCTGGCTTGGAGCTGAGATGAGGCATTATTGGGTCTTTGTTGGTATGGATTCAGAGGAGGTTTGGCTGCAGAGCGTGGTCACAGCGAAGCCGTGTGCGGGCTGCACTGATGTCTCACTCACCTCACTGTGTTGCTGCTGTTGCAGAGGCAGTACTTGTCGCAGATGAGGCCGTAGAGGCCTGGGGGACAGAATCTCTCTTGGCAGTTAGGGCCTTTAAAGCCTGTTTCACACAGACAGGCTCCATTGATGTGATGACACTTGGCTCTGTTCTGACACTCACACCTCTGGTTACACTGTGGACCAAAGCTGCCCACAGGACAGTCCTCCTGACACCTGCAGGGCAGATCACACCGTCTTTACGATGCTGCTGGTACATGAAGACTAATGACTGACAATGATGCTAACATAAAAGTTAAAGTGACTACGAGGAACTTTCAGTTTTTGCTGATGGCGCCCCCTTTGGACAAAAGCTATAGTGACACAAACGCCTACTGTGGTAAAGATCTTTGCTAGCGTGTACCAGGCAGGCAGAACTCGGCATAACACCGGCAACACGTGCACTTGCTTTGTGAGTGAGTGAAAGAGAGACGGCAGGATGGACGGTGATGAGGTCATGTGTTTATCTGTGACTGAGAAATAAGTTATATGGCAGTAATGTCCCCGAGACCTGTTAGCTCTGTTTTCTGTAGGCTGACGTTACACAGCCATCTGCATTAATGTTACATGCTGAGGTGGAAACTAACAGCTGGAGGCAGAGAATATAATTACCCTAAAAAAAAAAAAAAAAAGTTTTGTCTTAGTTTGTGGGGACTCTGACCCGATCACGGGCATTAATAGTAACTGCATAAAAACAGCAGTCTGTTCACTGAGGGTCTCGTTTGCTGTTAAAGGAAATTTATAATCATCAGAGGAATCATGAGAATGTTTCAGAAATACTTCAATGTTCCTTACAGTCACTTTATTAAAAAGGTCAAAGCTTCTCTGTCATGTGATGCACTGAAAACATCAAATAGGTTGATTAATCGATTATTTGACTGACAGAAAATGAATCAACAGCATTATTACATTATTCACTTTTCTTCTGAAAAGTGAAGATGTGCTCTCTGTTTTACATCCTCATCATGAATTAAACATCTGGACACTTGGCCATCAGCCTGGAGGGGATGTAACGGTAACGGTAAACTGACGATGATGCATTTTACGTTAGTTCAGTTGTTACGGCCTCTTTCATTGTACTATCACTGCTTGTTACTGTTGCAAACTCTACTACTTGCTTATTATTACAAGTAAAAATGATGATACTAAAAATCCATCTTGACGTGTTGTTGTAGCTGAAATTCTCAGGTAATGTTTTAACAGCTATTCAAACTAATAAGGAAAAGTAGCAACTGTAATTGTGAGCATGAAACCCACTTTTACCACAATAATGATTTTGTACAAAGGGAGGTTTGTGTATTAGTATTATTATAAGTATTATTAGTATTTTAAAGTTGTGGATTTTTTTAAAGAAAGTATTTTTACTGACTTTTCTTCTTTTTCACAAACAGCATAAACAGCTCAGAACAACACAAGAGGTCAGAGCCCATAGTTAGTCGACAGGGTTGGGAAGGTCACTTTGTAAATGTAATAGGTTACAGATTACTAGCTACTCTATTTAAAATGTAATTAGTAATGTAACCATTTTAACTGCTTTATCAAAGTAATGTAACATATTACAATTCATTACTTTTTGATTACTTTTCTAAATTTCTAATGAAAGTTTTTAACTGTTAACCATTTTGTCAAATGTTTAAACCAGGCGGTGTTAATGGCAGACGTGGGGCGCTGCAAATTCAAACGGTAAAACCAATCAAATGCATCAGAATAACTTCAAACGTTGCTCAACTGGAAAGGACAAAAGAAGACACAGCAGCCACCAAAAACATGCAAAGCAACAAAAAGAATATTATTCCACATATAGCCCAAACTTTTTATATTCACATGTAACTCCCTTTGTAATAATTAACATTTTCAAAAGTAATTGTAATTTAATTACACATTCTTTCTCAGTAACTGTAACTGATCACAGTTACATTTACTTTGTAATTATATTATGTATTTTTGTTACTTGGAACTAGTTACTCCCCAACACTGTTACTTGAACAAAATGCTGCAAGTGTTGAATTTTGAGAAACAGAGGTATGATGTCCATTTTCATGATAAAGTAAAGATTATTTATTACCAGGAAATATCCCAAAAAAGATTTTCAGTACAGAAGGGGGTTATAATTTAAGGGGGAAATCAAATCTGAAAACGGATCAAGTACACATGACAATGAAACGTTTTTGTATTTTCTGTGAGTGAAGCTGTGGACCAGTCCAGAGGTGGAGTTAAGGCAATGTCCGAGTATGATTCAGTCTGAAAAAAGGTAAAAGGAAATTATTTTCATTAAGTACAAAGAGGAAGAAGGGCTGTGATAAGTGCCAGGCGTTCACACTGATTGTAATCTATAATTGCCATTATTTATCTATTTTCTTATTGTTGTATTTCGTGTAGTTATGAAGGTTTGTGGATATGGGTGTATATACTAAATTTTAGTAGTATGTACATAAATATGTGTGTGTATATTTATATATAGATGTGTATGCATATTTTAAATTTTCATCTGCATATCAAGTGGCAATATGTTAAAATATTAGATTATAATAACAAGGAAGTCAATATGTGAGTATCAGTTAGTGTGTTGTGGAGGAGTAGGACTACATAAGTTTATACTTCTTCCTGCTCATTTTCAAACATGTTAAATTATTTTGTTTAATCTATTTTTCAATAATGTTTCTTTTTTTCCCCTTTCACATTGAAATAAATATTATCCAGTCCAATGAATTGTGACTTTGTGAAGTGAAGCAAACAGGTCAAGTGTTCAAAAGGAAAACAGTTTAGTTTGTCACTTGTCCATGGCGAACAGATATTCTTCCTTGCAGCATATGCAAGAACATCGTACAGTCTGCTCGAGCAAGTATCAACAGCAGCAACGTGTTGTCATGAGTGACACGGGAGTAAAGAGAGAGGATTCATACACAGACTACCCAATGAACTTGAATTTTAGGACAGAACCAGACACAATGTGAACAAGTCCCCACTGTGCGTCTTTTACTGGAAGAGATTTGCAAAGGGTGCAGGATTTCATATTATAACAATCCAGCACAATGACACACTGATATCTTCCTCGTATGGTTTTATATCACATCCCATCGATCCTCATCAATATTTACACCAAGTTCAGTCTGCCATGTTTCTGCAGTAATGGAACATTCAACACATCAGTCTGACTTAAGACACTATAAAAACCAGAACTGGACTTTTGCGTTCGGACACTGAAGCAGCAACGGCTCTGTTGGTGATATTGAGGCAAAACACTGGATTTTCAATAATGGGGTAAAGATCTACAGCTACTACTGCAATATCGTCAAAATCTTACATCATACATAGTCTTTTATATTTCATAATTTAGATAATTAATATTTGATTTAAAAATGTCATAAATCCAAGTCAGACATGGCCAATGTTAAGGAGTTCATGACAGTGAGGCGTTAAAAGCTGCCCCCTGCAGTCAAAAAGAGGGACTTGGCCAAGTTGAAGATTGGGCATGACTTGGTAATTGTCACAAGCCACAACCATTAAAATTTCTGAGCAGTTTCTCCATACGAAGCACTGAAGTACATCATAAAATTAATTTTTTTTTTTAACCGTAATGCACTGACTTAACTATACATTCCTAGCTGGGAATCAATCTCAAGAGCCTAACAAAGCTTTTACAAATAGCTCAATTACATTACGAAACGGGCGAGTTATGTTTCATGTTTAAATACTCCGGCTTCAGTTTTATCAGGGGACAATGGTATTATTACACTAGACAGCGGAGGGTGGGGGCTTGCACAGGCTCAGATTATTCCTGGCAGGTTAATTCACCTGCCACTGACAAAATGAATGAGGGCAATTTTGCAAAATAATAAAGTAAAGGAAAGGTCTTGTCGAGGAAGTGTTTCCATGCAGGAGACAATTGCTTTAGCTGAACTAATAAACCTGGACTGCTCTGGGCCGCTCTGGCAGGCATGGGGAACTAAAAAGATCTGTGGATCTCAATGAGAAATTAAGCCCATTACTTAAAATTAATGAGCAGAATCCAAACAGCATGTAGCCCATGGTGAGATCAATGGACAGGCTGGGAGTGGAGCGGGAAGAAGACTGAAGACATGAAACCCTGCTGGCCGGCATGAAGCACGAGATTAATTAAATATAAACATCCTAAATGCTTCCAATCCACCTTCAAATGGACTAATGGGCATTTATAAATGCTTTATTTCTTGAGTGTGAGATTATTTGAACATTTCCTTTCTTTTTTGAAAGAACAGCAGGTTTGGATATCAACAAAGAGAACAGGTCAGCGACTGAGTTTTTACTGTGCTGTGGCCTGAAACCATCCATCAGCATTGAATACTATCATTAAATCATGCCACTGTCTGACCTGTTTGCAAAGTAGGAGTACAAAGTTGGCTCTTTGGTGCTGCACAGAGGACTTGGTGCATGGTAATGAAGTAGCTTTTCTTTAAGGTGTGTCTTTCGTGTACCTGCGTCCGCTGAAGCCGGCGGCACACTGGCACTGCCCTGTGATGTGGTCGCACGTTCCTCCATTACGACAGGAACAGTCCTTGCTGCAGTTAATGCCGTACTTGCCGATAGGGCACGGCTGGGCACAAACTGAACCCTTCGAAAAACAGTCAGCAAAGAACCAAATGAGATGCATCGCTCACGAGCTCACAATCACTGAAACATCTGAGACAAAACTCACTCAAACTCACTTTTGTTTCACTAATGTTGGGACAATATGGATCTGCTGGTAATGTTCTCCGATGTGTTTCTGACATGTGCCTCACTAACTCTTATTTAGACCATAAAAGACATCAAGTATTATATTTGAGAGACAACATTAACACAGGTCTTCTTCTGACACCATTTTCACCTGTTAACTTTAAAAGATCAACCAGGTGCTGAGTTTCATTTTCACGTGGGAAGGCCAAAGTGGTTGCTCCTTACGGTCCTCCTTGCCACCGAATAAAAAACATTCACCAGCACTGCAACATCTTTATTGAACTGGCC
>JAQFJA010000023.1:16931630-16944409 GCA_029874485.1 Naso brachycentron
AGATTTAAAGTCAAATTTTTCAAAATTACATTATTTTAAAAGAGTATTTATCTCCAGTGTCCAGTCACATCACACTGCCTTCAACTTTTCATTGTAGTTGTCATTAGCAAACTAATGTTAGCTTTGTAAGTCATGACAATTAAATCTTGTAGCTAAGAATAGCAACTTATCTCAGCATAAAAATTAGTTTTTGAGACACAATGAAAAAAAATGCAGCCCTTGCATTCATTTCACCGCAGCAGTGGTGTCAACACAGGATACTCTGGCAAAACAACACATGGCGGCCAGCTGTAAGTCGTGTTGCCAGCTGCCAAATCAAATATACAAATCATAAAATATCCATTTTGTCTTGGTCCTGGTTTGACAGCAGCAGTCAAGCAGAGTATTTTTGGTGGCGCCCCCTACAGGGAGCAGCCTAAAGAAGAAGACCAGTAGCCCACATTAAACAACACTCAAACAATGCAGTTTCTTCTATTATTTTAAAGAAGGGCTGTGTTTGGTCTGAATGCTAAGATAAAGTGTGAGTAGTTTATTTCGGGTAAAGCATGGTTTAGGCAGGCTGCGGTGAAAAAGGGCATAACTGACATCACAACTGGAAGAATTATGGGTTAGGGGAGGCTTTGACTCATCATATGATAGGTGTTTTATTTGTGGAGGATTTTTGGGTTCGAGAACACGTAAAGAGATAGACAAAGAAGGCAAGCTATTTAAGCGTCTAAAGAGATGAGTTTGTTTCATCCATCACCAGTGGCAGCTGGTCAACAGAGGGCGCTGGGGTGCCAACATGTAATGCAATCTAATGCACCGCAGCTCTGCTAGCCTCAGAGTTAGGATAATCATTAAACTAAGTATGTGTAACACTAATAAACATAAGACTCAGCATTCACTGAATGTAGAGTCTGTAGGTGAGGTCGGGCAATCTTGGTGCTGGAAAAGCCCTGGTCTCCGGTTGTAGTCTTTTGCAGTCCGCGTAATTAATGGTGAACTGTTAACGGCGTGTAAACTGGCTACTTGTGAAAAGATCCGCTGGTAGATGTGGTCTCTCAACTCCAACTCCATTCTCGCGCCGGACTGTTTACAGTCGGACTGTAAACAGTGAGCAGCACGCGGAGAAGGAAGTTGGAAACGGAAATTTGCCTCCTCCAATGGAAGCCCGAGAATAATGGGGTTTGCCCCCAGAGGCTGTATGGCTGTCTGCCAGAGGTCAGACGGCGATACAGCCGACAGGATCCAAGATTAAATAAACATGAATTGAGTAAAAATTTGATCAAAAACTGGTTAAACCTGCTCCAGTTCATCAGTACAATATGGAGTCAGGCAGGAACTGATATCTCAATGAGCATGAAGTGCACAGAGCATCTGTGCTGTGGGCAAAATAAATAACATTGTCACATAGTTGGCAGTATATAAACTGGCTGCAAAACTCCCGGGGAGCCGAGTGTGCTAAACAAAAACAAAGCTCTGTCAACGCAGGAGGGCGTCATGGATACACACAAAGGCACACACACACAGAATAACTGTTCCATGAGGCAGCATCGATGAGTCCATCTCCTCCTCCTCCTCGAGAAATATCGTTGTCTGGTTGCTTTGATCTAGTAAAATGACTGAGGACGTTGGCATTGACTGCTACAAGCAGCAAGGAAACTCTTTCAGAATGATAGAATATTCAGAGCTCTCGAAAAAATTTTCCTCCTGACATGGTTGTATAATGAGAAACTCAATCGATTTAGACTTATATCTTTTCCAGTTTTTTTGTTGTTGTTGAAAGAACTTTTGAAAGAAAAGCAACTTGTTGCCTTCATTCTGCTGTAGACTTTTAAACACACACACACAAATACAGAATTCTCTATCTGTACAATTAATAAAGGGAGACGGTTTTTGAGAGAAAAGTGCAGAGAAATGTAGACTGATGCGTTGAGCCGCAGTTAAACTGTGTGAGCGTCTCTGTCCCGTTCAGTGTAACTCAGTCTCGTGGTCTTTGACAGCGAAGCATGTCAATGTCCTGCTGCTGTGGGATTGGAGAGGAACCATCTGGCACAGATGCACTTCTGAGAAAAATGTGTGAATACTGTTGACGGGTGCCAGAGGGAGTTCTCACAACAGTGTTTTTCAAACCCGAAATGAAGTTGAAATGGAGGGTTTTGGTCCGGTTACTCCTTCATAATGTGTCTGCGCTGGTTGGGCCGATGTCATCTCCACTGAAAAAAGCTAATGAAGCTAAAGGAAGAATCTGTCATTTCCGCTTGAACCGGCCCAAAATTCTCACTTAAAAGCGACGAGTTCAACAACTAATAAAACCAGTCTCTGATTTAAAACTTTAATAATGAATAAGGTCACTGTTTAAGATGACAATTAAAATAAGGAGCATGTGCCCCCCCGTCTGGTGCAGTGTCCCATAAACAAGTGTTCATAGGTCACATTCATCAATTAACCATGTGTACAGCACCCGCAGCAGTGGCTGCCTTCCCATTTGAATACGTTAGGGAGGAATATGTTACCTCATGCACCACGGCTGACCAACCACATTAGATTTGGCTATTAAGTGTGATAGATTTCCTCTGAGAATGCAGAAGATGCTTTGTAGTTAGCAAAGCTAAACTACTCCTTGGACTTTCCTGATACTCATCATTGATTTTTAGAACGTCTGTGCAAGTGGGCGAACATATACCACAGCACAGCACAGTGAAGAAACGCTCCAAGCTCCAAGAGGTTGAAGAGAAGAAACACTAAAACCTCAGTGCATATGCACGTCTTCTCCCTGAGCACTGGGAACATATAATTAAGTATTTGCAGCACATGGAACCAATGACAATGCTCCACTGAACGTAATATTTTACAAGTGGTGACAGTCAAAGGTAAATATACCTTGTAACATCTATCTTTATCATTCTCTTTATTTGAAGGCTGTTATTACTGTAGCTTATAGTGACCCTGCGCGACAGACTCATCAGTAGGGATTAAATTATGCGTGCTGAAAAGTCCACAGTGGCGGAGGCGAAGAGGCTGGGTCATTTCTCTGCAAGTTGAGAAAAAAAGGTCTACTTTTAGAGCCAAGAAACTCATAAGACCCAGAAAAGATTTGATCAAGTTTTCATTCAATCAACTCATGGTATTCTACAAAGATTTGATTTCCCATTTCATCTCATACAACAGCTCATACTATGGTATATTTGTTGCAAACTACAACCAATAATATCACTTCTTGGGCAAAACCTTATATTATACTTCAGTAGAGTAACATGATTTAAGACATACTGTTCAGCCACATAAGCTCATTTCCAGCTATCTGAATTGCCTTTGTAAAGATTGCTCCCATCCCTGTTTTATTGAGTTTGAATTTTTTTTTAATCAATTTTTTTTTATTTACATGGTGGAAATCCTACAGAGAACTATGTTGTTTTTCAAGACAATCCCAACTGACAAAACAAAGTCTACACAGTGGCACAAAGAAGACAAAAACATTACGTTTCTATATAGAAAGAAAGACAAAACAACAGAAAAAACAAGCACAACAGAGAAAAAGTGACAAAAAACAAACATTTGCAGGTACATGTCAAACTGTTTTAAAGCCCTGAGCTGTTAAGAGAAACAGAGAAACCATGTTCAAGACCACATTCACCGAACACAACACAGAGACATCAGAGCAATCACACCAACCAACAACAACAATTAATCATTCATCGTTCGTCTGGGAAAACACAACCTCAACTCAGAATGCTCCAGATCTACATGAGAGGATGTAGAACACTTGCAAACCACAGTCAAAAGCAAACATCCTCTTGTGCTGTTTTGTCTGTGGTCCACATGCACAACTGTGCCCTTGAGATGAGACTAAGATGCCCCAGGACTCCAGGCAGGTCACAGAGAAGGTCTCGTCTCAGCGGGCCTGCTGCCTCAGGCCGACGCAGAGGATGAAATGTTTTCTGGCTACAGCAGGTGGACACCAGCGGGTGAAAACAGGCACTATCTCTCTGCAGCCTCCACCACTGCTCCAACACAACTTACTGAATCTCTCCCACCTTATCGCCTTCTCTTTTCTGGCCACAAACAGTCCGGCTCTTTATTTTCACCACCTGACCCATATACAAAACTGCTTCCTGGTGGGTGCTGCTCCAGAAACGAGGTCCAAGCCTTTGATCTGGCTCCAGATCGCCGGCTGAAAGGCTGTCACTTCAGCTTTAGGCCGCTAAGCATCCCACGGCAGCTCTTCATCTCCAAGCCTGAGCGACACACTTTTTATCACATTCTCACATCCTTCACCACGTGACCTGCTCATTTTGGCCTCTCACTGGTGACCGTGTCCGGGAATCAGCTTTTGTGTGAGCACAAACACCTCAACCTGAATATAATAGCGCTAAAACAAACCATGGCATTGATTGTGTAAGAACTAAATAGATGTTCAAGTGTGCTTCTCAGTCCACACCACGATGATGGCTGCATCAACTTACAAAAGCTCACGTCACCTATCTGAGCTGTGTGAAAGTAAAATTTACTGTGGAAGACAAAAAAAATCACGATGAACCATTTACACGAAGGAAAAATAGGGCAGATTTAATTTAAAAATTGGCTTGCATTCCTCATTTCTGCAGATGAAAGCTCGTAAATGAAAAAGCCTGGAATCATGCCTGGTATGGAAATCTAAAGTTATGAATAATGCCTCTGTCTCAATCATCAAGTCTGTTTTAATAAGGTGGATTAGCCGAGCACCTGCAGGCAGAAAGGCACACACTGCTGCACTCCTAACCAACCATGAGTGGGCTAAGAGTCCCCGGGGGCCCTGAACCTCACATCCACCCTGTTGGACCCTCACCAGTCTGTCAGAGTGAGCGGCAGCAAACAGCTCGAGCTTGTCATTTATGCCCATGAATCCACCTCCAACGGGCTGGCGCTGCAGCGAGAGCAGCTGATTTACACACAGCTGCTAATCAGGGAGTGGCTCTCTTGCTAATGAAAACTCATAGATCTATACAATAACACTATGATTTGATATTAGCTCCCATTCCAAAATATGCACGAGAGTGTAAGAGTTAAGGTGAGACACAGCAGGCAAAAACATGGAGAATTTTGGGCTATTTGCTTTTACAATGTGTCTTATTTCAGAAAAGTGGACAGAGGAAATGTCCAAAATACATATTTTAGTTCATATTTCTGTACTTAAAATGCATGCACATTTAAGCATATATATTAATAGAAAAAGTCTGATTTGCATATTTAAATTGAAATGTCAGAAAACCTGTAATACAAAAAATAACTGTCTTAATACAGGTAATAAACTGGGAAAGTTAAAATGTTTCCTCTGCTCAACTACAGAATAAATGTCTTTCAAGGCCATTTTCCAAAGTGAGTTTTCTCTCCTAATTTGAGTCAAGAATCTCAAACTTCAGCGGTACTTATACACACAAAACGTACTGAAGTATATTTAGTAAGTTACTGTCTCTGTAATGTTTTGTGTACTGTGTACTTTTATGTTCTGTTTTTCGCTTTTTATCTTTTTTTCTCATGGATATATTGTTATTAGCTTCTGTCTCTGTATCATTATTACTGCTGCCAACATTTCTTTTATTTTTATTCTTTTCATGCTCGGGTTTTTGTAATGTATTGCTGTTGATGTTTTTTCTCTGTTGATTCCACAACTGACTTATATATCAAAACGGAATAAAAACAAGGCAAAAATTAATTTTTGGTTTTTCTTCATGGCTGTTGGCAGTTTTATATTCTAAATCATGATGTGATGAAAAGACATTTCCAAAATGACCTCTGTGGAAACTTCAGACTGTATCAGCAAATTAAAACAAACTGGGCTTTGATCAATGCTCAGATTTTTTTGTTCTGGAAATGTTTGCAAACTAATCAATTAATTTCAGGCAACTTGTAATAAAAAATAGTTGTCTTAATGGAAGTAATGAACTGGGGATGATCAATGATACCTGCTTGTAAGTATTTTTACTCTTTTCACCTGCAGTGTCTTAAATGCAATGGGGAGCAGACAGCTGGGGTCAAAAATGCAGGAACAGGTGAACAGGTTGTTGCTATCAGGTTTCCTGTATAGTCACTATTTCTCTGCAGACTTAGTGTCACGAAAGGAGTAAATAGATTAATTCCTCCTGTTTGTCCTGAGTGACGTTCCAGCATTTAGCTGACTGCAGAATGGATACGTCGAACTCCACCTTCCCATCGCTCCCAGAGTCCAGCTCAGGGAGCTGAGAGGAAAACAGCAAGGCCAGACAAACGCCTTGTTTGAGCCTGGCATTGATTCATCACTCTGAACAGTCAAAGGCACCAGTCCAATCATGATTAAGACCATAACAGAGAAAGCTCAGTAAACACAGGGGGGATGCAACCATCCATCCATCCGCTAGATTCATCACGCAAATCACTTCCACTTGCAGCAAATGAAAATGAATTCATTGTGACTTACCTGTTCCATTGGCTGTGTTTGCTAAGAAGAGAGGATACAAAGCTGAGCAGCTTTGAGGTAGACGCACATTGAGGCAAAACAGTTGTAGGATTCGCAGTTAATTCTTATGGACTAACAGGCTGTGAAAGCCATTTAGGAACAACTGAGTCTAGGTGAGAAAATGCAGGTGAAGGAAAGTGAGCTCACCACTCGAGCAGTCCAGTCCGCCCCATCCGGGCTCACACTGGCATGTATCAGGAGACACACAGCGGCCGTGGACACACTCCTCTGTGCACAGAGCTGAGACACACAGACGTTTCCCCATCAGTGCAGTGTTTAATTGGTTATCACACACATGCATGCACGCACACAAGCACATTGTAAAACATCATTAAACCACCAATAAAGAGCATAATTAAAAACACCAAGATAACAGCTGAAAGAAAATGGCCCATAAAATTAAACACTCAGTATCTCCTTAACGCCATCAAGGGACTAAATTGTAGCCACAGCACTCATATTCACCATACATCTCCACCACTTGACACTGGCCTAAATTATTTTTTTTTTATGATTATTGTTTAGGAGATTGGGTCTATGGTCAACATCTCTATTTATCACATAGTTTTACTCTCCACCATGAGGTGTTATCAGCAGGCTGGGCTGTGAAGGAACAAGCTGTAAATCCCTTCTAATTTGATCAGCCAGTGCTTTGTCATATAGTGATGCTTTAATGTAGCAGGTGCAGGTGCCGCAGTGTTTACTAAGTGTGCAGTTTTCTTGATCATTCATATTGAGCAACACAGCACCCGATTGATTGTCTGGCATCAGTATGCATGGGAGCTCGTGTGCAAGAGTTGAAGGTTTGGTTCAGTCAGATAATAAAGTGACTTACATGGAGGTTTTTTTTGCCACAATGCCATTTTTTTGTGCATGTGAAGCCGATAAAGAAAAGTGGCAGAACAATAAGGACTTCACATGAATAAATCTTTGGCAGCCAAGGTCACCTGGCCAGCAGGGTTAAGACAGACAGGCTCCTATCTGAGGGATGAGACCGTCGGGCCAATGGGAAAGGAGAGAGGCCCTGCCTGATGGGAATCAGCAGTCCACTAACACAGTCTGTGGAGGGATGAAACACAATCCAAGGACAACAGAACAGACGGACCATCACCTTAACTGATCAGACCTCATCTAACACTTCATCCAGACTCTGCTTTTGTTCTTGTTTTATGATCCGACCTGCAAAAAGGGCAGCATCTCTGCCTTATTCTCTTTGAGCAACAAATGCCCTGGAGTGATTTGGCAGCTCAGTGTGAAACAGTATGGCGCTCATCCTGCAGGCAAAGAGGTCAGCAGAGAGCTGTATGCAGGCCTGACCAGTGCTACAATAGATTATCACTCAATCAGGCTTCCATTAGGATCCACCGCTGCAGGAGAGCTGCAGCAGGAGAGGAGTGAATCCTAAACACCCACGAGCCGGGGCTAATCGCAGAAATGCGCCTCAGGCAAAAATGGTAAACCAGAGATTGAAAGATAATTTAGGGCAGATTTCGGAACATCAGTACTCTGGCAGGAAAAAGGTGTAATTACAGTAAGCCAGCGAAAAGAAAGAGGGAGCTTCAACATTTGTGCTGACGAAGGCGCGAGATTGACTACACGTAATCAATGAGCCGAGTGTATGCAGACTATTCAAACAGAGAGGAGACGACTTCAATGTCACCACGATGAGTTGATTTTCGTTTACTTTCAATCAGCAAATTCTGATCAGCAAGAACAGGGAAATGCAAATGTGTCACATCCTTTAGGAAAAAAATAGAAATATGGAAATGAAGTTTTGAATATGAGAGGAAGGATAAAGCACTCCCCTCTCCTGAGATCTGAACTGGTGTGCTGAAGGGACGGCATAATAAAGTAGGAGGTAGGTCTTTCATTTTAATTGAAATTCATGAATCACTCTGCTTAACTCATGTCCGAGGAATCTGTTGGAAAATTGAGTCTTTCATCTAGATAAAAGGCTAATCTAACTCATTATACAGAGGTGTTATCAGAACAGGGAACAATGGAGCTAATTGGTGATTGTCATGCAGTGTTAATTTATTTAATATTTTTGCCAAGTTTAACTCAATCTTTCAAAATGTCGCATAAAATACATCAGTATAGTCTCCTCGAACTGCGTTATTCTGCCGTTTTTGGAGAACTCGGCTGCAGTCAGTAAAAAAAAGGGCCCTATACTAATCAGTCTGTTTATGACTGTTGTAATAATGATAATGTTCTGTGAAAAAACAGTAGTGAGAGTTTGGTGAAGTGAAAAAACGTAAAATACTGTGATGCTTCTGATGGATAAATCAATCTAAGACATATGCCAACAGAAGATATCAAACAGCTCCCTCCAAAGCTTCCTCCATATGCCTCCGTCTCACACAGAGATGATTTATTTTAAAACTGTGTCTTTGAAGCATTAAAAAATGCAACAAAGTCAAAATGAAATCAAAGGCGGCGAAATTCCTTTCTGGAGAAAAATCTCATCATCTTCCTGATCATCAAAACTGAAATGTGAAATGTGCTGGTGTATTTCTGCCTGCAACTTTATCAAGAAACAGATAATTCTGCCACCACAGGATTTTTCAGAACGATGTTGAACAACTGGACGGCCAAGAGTCATGCAAGTGTCATCGGCCTCCAGGCTCAGCAAGAAACAGTGACTGTCGGCCTGCGGAGACATTTGGAGCTTTCGTCATTAGCGAGTCCCTCTCACTTCTTGGTGCACAGGTGTAATAATCATGCTTATTAGGAGGGAAATGAGTTCCTCACATCCTCCACATTGGCTAGTTACAGGTTAAGGTAATGACTCACGACAGATCAAAGGTCACAGAATCAATAAAGACCTCTGGTTGGAAACTTCAAGCACTGATTGAAGAAGAATAGATCTAAGTTTAACTTAGCTTGAAGAGCTTTGAGAAAATGAAACGACCACCCTTAGCAGACCTGATGACACAAAGAACAAACACAGAAAAAAACATCCGAACAGATTATGTTGCTCATTTGGTGTCAGAAGTATTTTCCTTTTCTGTGTGTTTGTGTTCTAATTTAGTTTATTCAAGGTCTGCACATCCCCAGACACATTCAGCTGCCTCTCGTTGAAGCTAATCTTCAGCTAGGTGTGAATGTTGCGCCACGTGACAACAAAAAAAAACAACTAGTACTACAGTCTGTTCTAAGCCTCAGTGAACCAATCAAGTTGCAGTTTACATCCATGTCTGCCCGAACACACATATCAAGTAAAGACTTTGAAGAAAGTAATGAAAGTTACTAAGCACATTATTTTTGCAAAATGGAAGTTATTAGTATGTTGACAGATACAGGTGGTTTTGCTGTCTGAGTATACAGTGATCTTCACCTTTGACCTCTGAGTACATATTCTAATCAGATCATTCTTGACTCCATGAGGACATTTATGCTGGATGTCATAAAAAATCCCTCACAGGTTCAGAGTATTGGGACAGACAGACAGACAGACGGTCACAGCTACTTTGACTTCATTTTTGCCACCAAAAAACTTGTTTTATCTTGGAGGCCAAGAGGAAATTTGTTTCCCAATGTTCAATTGCCCCCCCCCTCAAAAAATCCCTCTAGGCTTTCCTGGACATGTGGATGGATGAACAAAACATAACAACATTGCTGTGGAGGGTTAAAAAAAGACATGCAGGATAAAAGGAAAATACTCTTGCCGCATTTTTGATTTAATAAAATACACTGATGAAGAAAAAGACTAAACAAGCAAAACACAAAAATTTTCCTGAACTAGACAATTTGAGTCAAAGGAACTGTGAGTGGGATTTGGGAGAATCCACTGGCAGAAATGGATTAAAATATTTTGAATTATGTTTTAGTTAGTGCATAATCATCCTTAAAATCAGCAGCGTTTTCATTGCTTTAGAATAAGCCCTAAATATCTCTGGAGGGAGGAGATCCTCCGTCACTGAGTCAGCCATATTGCACTGTCATGTTTCTACAGTAGCCCAGAACAGACAAACCTAACACTGGCTTTAGAGAAGGTCGTGGGCATTTTTGGCATCTTTAGCAGCCTACACAGCTCCTCTGTCAAGCTTGGAGGAGAAGACTGAGGGGAGGGCAGTTGGTTGCAGTCTGCATCCTCACCGCTACATGCCACTAAATCCCTCACCTTTAGTTTTTGGTTCGATTTAGTGTATAAAGCTCCCTTTTGTCACTGCATGCTAAGTAGCACGGGGAGAACAAATCTCTTAATCCTGGTAGCGAGAGTGTGGGGATTAAAAGGGGTGGAACAGTTTGCAAAGGCAGCAGAAAACAAAACTGCCCTCTTGGCCCCCATCAACTCAGCCTCCCACTTCACCTGGAAGAGGGTTAAAGGAGCAGGCGGCTGTTTTCACTCTCAGCCTTACATAACATCAAAACAAAACCTTTTGTTCACACGAGGGGAAGGCCAGGTTTGAGATGCACTCTCACAGTTTACATATGCGCAGTGTAACACCCTGAAAAGACTGTTAATGAACAAGTAGCTCCGTTGTCAGTCAAATGGTTAATGAATACATTATTGATCAATCCGCGCCTGCCTCTTCAAGACCCCCCGATAATCACACCAGCTCTTATTCTTCACTGGCTGGCTTCCCGGTGCTCTGCTGCCCGGAGGCTAGTGCAGCTTAGACAAAGACGAGCTCAGCTGTGGTCAAAGAGCGAAGCCGCATGGCTGCCGTCACTGTGTCAGCAACTCCCTCATGTTGCAAAAGATCTAGGAAAATATTAAAGTGTGATTCCTATCTGATTTAAAAGGAATAAAATATTAGGTGAGGCGAGAATATCAAAAAACTATTCTCAGAAGCTACGTTTTCTGTCTTTATTTGGCTAACATGCAGAAATATTCAGTGTGATGTGTGTGAATAAAAATAGAAATCAATGACCGGTAATGAAGCCACTAAAATGACAGTGAAGGACTGTTCTCAGCATATTGCTACAGTCACATTTTAAGAGTTTCTGCTCTTGTTATGTTATTGAATTCCACTGTGCTTTTTATGTCGGTGCTATACCTACTCAGTCTGTACGCGGGACCCTCTTGGCTCGTTAATTTTTCTCATTGTTATACAAGTTCGATTAAATTACTCTTGCTGGAAGAGTAAAGCCGAGAGGAGGGTGCATTAAAATATACTGAGCCTTCATTTTAAATCAGGCTCAGTCATCTGAAAGTGAGAAAAATCCCCATGGATGGTGGCCTGTGCAGAGGTTGTGTTGTGGGTGTGTGATTGGGTGTTTGTGATGAAGAGGCTCAGACCAGAGCGTGGGTGACAGAGGCAGGCGGTGCCACCCACAGTAGCGATCAATCCTGATATTCTTTTTTTTTCTCGTAATGTCTAGTACACATAACCTGAAATGTCATCATCGAGGACAAAGGAGTTAAATAAAGGATACTCACGAACACACAGGTCTCCACTTTCAAAGTAACCAGGGCAACACTGCGAGCGGCGCCTATACATGGTCCTCACTCCCCGCCGGTAAGCCGTCTTATAGCTGATCCTGAAAAAACAGACACACAGAGACAGCCGCGTGATGTAAAGAGTTACCCTTTGTGAAGGGCAAGAAAACATACAGAAGGTAAAATGAAGTTGTATCATGATTTTTCTGTTTTTATTGGCAAGTTTTTAAAGTTCAACAAGAAAAAAGAAGCAAAGGTTAGAAGAATCTCGCACAAAAACACAACATAAAAGTCATTTTTTTATTTCTGTACTTCTTTAGTTGGATGCCCATTATACAGCCTGAGGGAGTAATTAAAAGATTTCATGTGAGATGATTACAGTCAGCGGCGTCCTGGCTCTGCCCACTTCACTGTCAGCTGCATTTAAAAAGGCAGTTACTGTGGCCTTCATAGACTTGACTCTGCTTTTGGAGGACAGTAACCGATGAAACAAACAAGGAGACTCCTCTAAATTTACCTGTGCCTCGTGCATTTAAACCAGTTGAGGATGTCTGTGCATCTGGTGTAGTAGACTTGGTCAAATGGGTGAGCGTAGGACTCCTGGACAGTCACAGCATAGCTGAAAGACAGAGAGCCAACGACGGGAGAGAAGCGCTGCACTCAAGACAAATTCTGAGGTGATTTTATTTTGCCTGACCCTTTCCTTTTCATGCAACTTTAAACTTTCTCTCCACCACATTTCAGGAGGACATATTGCATTTTTTATTCACTACCTCCTTCTCAGATTAAGACTCTACATGAAAAACAAACAAACAAAAAACTACGATAACCCTATAAAATTCAAGGTTACCATTGTTAAACACCAAATCAGCATTTCCAAATTTTTTGGCTTGCGACTTCTGACATAAAGTATGTTTGGTGGAGGCTCTTGTCACA
>JAQFJA010000023.1:16957403-16970038 GCA_029874485.1 Naso brachycentron
TTTAATAACAGCTGAATGTGTTCATCAAATACTTGTCACAAACATATGTAATGGAGGCAGGATAACGAAGATTTCATCATCAGTGCACTGAACAGTAAACTCCTCACTTATCAGTTATTAATTAACGAACCGCCCTCTGCTGGACACACTTTGTAATTACAGCAGTTTAAATCACACGTCCGAACATTTTTTCAGCTTTAGCAGTTTTAGCATCGACATGTATCTGAGAACACGTATGCAGACACTGACACGTCTGCGACAGGCTGACATCAGTCGATAAATTTGGCAAACCAAAATATCAGTTGGGTCTCATTTAACAATTAAAATGTAATGAACTTAAAAATTGCAGCCCAATTGTTAGCACAAAATACAAACCATATTCAAATATATGCATTCATTATGTATGTGCTATAAGCCTATTGGAAATGAATGATATGTGTCATATAAGAGTTTTTTCCTGCTTTCTTTATAGTTTAAAAGGGTTTGAGAAATGACATTTGTGTGTTTGATTGCAGTTCTCTCTGCTCCAACACCTAAATATCTACAGAAGCCTAACCAAAGTGATCATAGCTGTAGCTTTCAATGCATCTCCTCAACATCCTGACAACGTTACTTGTTCCATTTGATCCCCTACTCCATTAGTCTGTCAGGAAGAGCTGCCCGATGCTGGAGGTGCCAAGTGTGAGCGTCCTGACCTTCTGCTCTGTGGACACGGAGTGCAAAAGCATCTTCTGCGACGGGCTAAAGGAGATGGGACACTTCTGTCCGATGTGGTTCTGTATGAGCTCTGTTCATTGTCATGACTGCTGGCCCTTGATCATAAGCAAGGTACGTGAGTGCTGAATAAGCGCAGCGGCATTATGTTATAAAGCTCAAAGCGCCTCACTGATAGCACAGAGATCCATCACTAGACTCTGGAAATGGGCCAGAGTTTGTCTGCTAGGACTGATGGGTAAGGATGAGATGAGATGCTTCGCTAACATTTTTACACAACACGTCGCTGGGACGTGGCAGTGAAATGTTAGATGTCTAGTATCCATTCAATGTATCAGTGAAGGAGTGTATTCAAGTAAGCTTCTTAGAAATCAGCTGCTGCACCGTGATTACATTCATATGTCGAATATACTCACACACAGAAACAGACAGAACGAGAGAAACGCTATGATCAGGAGTATCAAACGCTAAAAGGCTTTACACAGTAATGGACAGTTGAGCAGTGAATCATTTGTCCTCTTCAATCATCAATCACACAAAGGCGGCCAAATGTGGCATGACCACAACTTTCCCCCTGTCTGCGTTTGTCAGGATGATGATCATCCATCATCGATCACGCTGCAGAACTGCTGCGGAAAATGAAATGTGAATAATAACCACATGTCAGTCACCCTACTGAGACACACGACTGGCTGGTTATGTTGAACACCTACGGAACAATCAAGTGGCCTTCAGGGACCACGTTCAGGTCAGTGATTCATGTTAATTACAAGTTTTTCTAGGGTCAGGTTCGCTCAGCTTTTTCTAAATTCCTTTTCAAGTCAAACCTCACAAACTGATTTAATTTCTAGTCATATATACAGTGTGCTGAGATGAAAAAAAATCTGCAAAGTTTTAACACAATTGGGACCTGTTCAGCTGGTTCGTAGTTTGCAGATATTATTGGCTGATATTGGCCTATACCATATGTGATATGCAGCGATCTTAAACCTGTTTTTAAGGCTGGAAAAAAAGCTTGGAATAGTTAAAGTAGTGTTCTTACGTAGTTTGTCCAGCAGAGGGCGGTCTGTGATTTGATAACTAATAGTAAGAAAATAGTTCACTGTTTGGCATACTGATCTTCAAAATAAAGTCGATTAAAATGTAAGATATATATCGCTCGATTTATCAGATCGGAATTTTCTTGCTCTCTAATATCGGCGTCAGCCCCTAAACTTCCTTTGTAATGGGAGATGCTGGGAAAAATTTTAGTGATGTTTTTTGTGTCAAAGTGGCGTCAGTATTTGCACACAGTCAGTAATCATCATCTACATAACATTTAGAATGTTCTGGAACATCTATAAAATGAGTCAAATCCATTTTAATTGATTTTCTCTACATATTAAAACACTCTTTTCATTTCAGGGCCCTTTTTGCTGTTCAGTTAACATGGCATACTAAATTTTAGCATAGATTTAAGAGGATGATTTCAATTCTCTATTACTTACACTCAACAATCTCAGTTGTGAAAAGAAAGGATTAGCTAAAATGTCAGATAATCACTGAATATCTTCTTTGGTTCTCTACAGTCTAAATAAGTGATGAAATCATTTTAAACTCACAGCAATTAGTGATAAAAAGCCAGAACAGCTCAGCTGCAGATGTAAAGCAGTGACTAAGCCGTGCTTCCGAGCATATGCCTGAGATGGAGGGAGGATTTTTGCTGTCCAAGGCATAATGATGAATAATAGCCTTATCAACAAAGCACAACACATCCCAACATGCTGGGATCTTATCACTGCTCATTTCCTCAACTCATGTATTTCCTGTATCTCCGCCGGAAAATGTGTCGTGTGATTCCCAGCACGGTAACTGACAGCGTGGTCATGTCAAAAGACTCAGGCTTTTTTGGCAAGCGGTCCCTGTACACGAGAGAAAAAAGTGGCAGGTGCAAGCAGATGCATCAGCAGTATTTGCAAAAAGTCACAAGATCCCCACAAGGGACGTGCTTGTCATTAAAACAAACAAGAAAAGAACTGATGAGTGCATTAATCAGAGCGCAGCCAGCATCGATGGTGAGCTGCAGTCCGTGGCGTTCCTCCCCAGGAGCGGTAGCACCTGAGGGAGGGGGGATTATCGCAGCTCCACACTGGAGCTTCTGTATCTGAAATCTGCCTGAGCTCATCGTTTCTGCTCCTCGCTACGAGGTTGTGGCTGAATATCAGGCTCAGGAAATCTATTCCCCTGCAGAGCGCTGGCTGACCGACATCAATGCCTTGCATTGTCGAATTATTAATTGGATGCATGCAGGCATAATCAGATGCAGACATGGTGAGACCTTTGGGACAGCTAACATAGAATTGAAGCAGAATCTGAATTGCAGATTTCCTCTTATTTTTCAATGTCAGCTAGCTTTGCTGTTTCAGGAGCAAAAATTTTATGGGCTTAAAAATTTGGCATCACTTTGCACTTTTTTAACTTTGTTGTGACACCAAACATGCACAACCATGACTTTTTGTCAAAGTTTCAGACCTGCAAGAGGAGTAAATGAATGAGAGAAGTGACTTAAAAAGCATGTGTCACGTCAAATAATGCAGCACAGGCAGGAACACGTTCACACAGACAAAGTCTCATGTTTTGTTTTCTTTCCCTCTCCACAGACATGCAAAATGTAAATGCCACAGCTTTCAACAGCAAAGTCCAGTCCTGCCTCCATACATTTCATTAACTTTTGTTAATGTAGTTGCTATGGCTCCAGGGTATTTGCTCAATGCACTTTTGCTGAAATAATAAGACCTATCAGTCAGCGCAGAGCCAAAACAGCTTAATTTGCAGAATAAAGGTCATTGGAGCTCTTACTTTAGACAGAGAACAGCGTTCAAAACAACAAACTCTGGAAGAAACTCAGCCTTGAAATATTACAGTGAGGTGTTGGCATGAAGTTCTCTGTGTCAAGTTTATGAGGCTGAGCCGACTACTAAGATTTGCCCTTGTGAACTGGCCCAAACACACTCATTACACTACAGCACACTGTGTGTACTGCACAGCCGGACACGCTGCAGGAGACCGGACGCGCTGCCAACACCACATGTGGCCTGTGGGTGAGACTATTTCCCAGCATATGTGCTGTTAAGTTTTTCCAAACCTTTAATTCACATGTGATTAAGAGATTATTGAATTTGCATGCGTTCAAACCAGCAGCTGATCAACTGTTAACTGCATTTATCGAATAAAGAAAGAATAAATTAGTGTCCCTTAAACAGAGCAGAAGTGTAAACTGTACTTTCACACTAATCCAATATATTCTTTCATTATGGCTAATCTGCAACGTGAATTGCTAATACTATGTAAAATCAAATTCTTGCCATGAGAAGCAATTTCTCCCTGTTTGCCAATAGAACGTGTCCTTGTGAGGCGAGAAAGCTGTCAGCCTTCCGCAGCCACACTCTCTCATTAATCAGCACTAATTAAATGTATTGATTGAGTCAAACATCAGGATTTCCTGTTGAAGGGGTTTACTAGGCTGTAAAGAGCAAACAACAAAAACAAAAACTACCAAATGCACAAGCCACTTATGTGCCCTTGAGGGAAACGCTGCTTTGGAAGAGCTCAGAAATTGAGACAAGGATGTGTCTGCTCACTTCTCATTAAATACCGTCAGAATTCACAGCTTCTCTGTGCAAACGTCGTCCTTGGCTCTTGTGAGAGTCGAACCCACTGAAGCTGAACTGAGTATCAATTTGTTTTCTGGCAGCGTGACCTCTCGTGGCTAGAAAAACTTGTATGAAATCACAGCCTGAACCAAGCCGAACGCGGGAGGACCACCAGATGGTATATAAACAACAACAACAACAACAACAACAACAACAACAACCTACACATCACAAGTTTCAAGTAATGAACGGGCACTTGGGGAAAATATCTTTGAAGCTCTCTGAACATGTTACAGCAATTCCACAGTGTCAGAGTGCATGCAATCCCCCAGCAGACTACAGTAATGATAATGATCATAATGATAAATAATGTTAGTGGGTGGAAAAAAACTAAACATTTTAACACACAAATATTCTCAACATGCAGATAAATATTTTTAAAATGATATTATAGTTATTTATGTGCAGGATGACAGAATTAAACTGTCCGTAGAAGACCACGTATCTCCAGACATGCAGATTTAGAATTTGTCAGAAAAAAAGAAAGGCAAAGAAAATTATTCTAATTCTTCAGATAAATGAGCAATTTAAAAAACAGTTGGATTAGCTGACAAACACATTGTCACAAATCAGAAACAGAGCTCATTTTTTGAGCTGCCGTCTTGGAGATCCATCGTTTTCAATGAATAGCGATGAAATATGGAAATGAATGTGTGTGTTTGGTCATTTTGTTTGACAGTCTTAATTACAGCGACATGGACGTCACGAACAAGAGAAAATAAAAACATGACAGATGTTCCAGCTGTCACAACTGGCTTTGTTTGCCGCTTCAGCCAATCCAAAATAGTTCAGACTTTTAAAATAGATCATTGAACCATTAAATCATCAAGGGAACAAAAAAGGTAAATATTAATATTAATATTAATATTTATTATTATTATAGTTGTTGTTATTATTATTATTATTTTGGTACATGGTCTTCCTGTCTGTCTGTCACAGAGTCAGAACAGATCCTGCACTGCTGTAGAGCTGAGGCACATTTATGACAAATGACTGTGAAAAATTGCTGTAATGGGGAAAGACTGGCAGAGAGCAGGCTGCAGCTCCAACAGGACAGAACAACAGGAGACTGTACTCTGTGTGTGTGTGTGTGTGTGTGTGTGCACCTGCCACTAATTTGATAAAAGGCATTGATTCAACAAAAGCCTTCTCGCTCTGTTTACTTTTTCTGCACAAAGGAAATCAGCAGCAGTAATGATTTCATTATTAAACCATGGTGCAGATCTGCTCACTGACTAATCGACTTAATGCAAGTTTAATCAGCTGCTTTAGCTTGCACTCTGTTGTCATCTAGTGGCTCACACGTGACATGACACGAGCCCGACTCCAAGTGTTCGTCACAGCTGCTGGATTCCACTCCTCGTGCTTCACTATGAAGGACACTAAATCACCCGAAATCCTCATCGAGAAATTAAACAAAGACGTTGTGACACTGAAGCTCCATCTCCGCCACTTAAACTAATGTTAGTGTCAAATGTGACATTTCACAGGAGGCAAGAAATGCAAGATAACGATCAGCACCGTCTCCAGTGAAAACTTCCATCGAACTGCCTCTGCATCCTCCAACACCTGCACATCATCAGCATTCACCGCATCACAAAGGCTTTTCAAACTCCGAATGTTGGAGCTCAGAGTTTCTCTGGCGGCACGTAAACGATGCGTGTCACAAACACAAACATGACTGCAGTGGGTTAGGAAACTCTCCGGGATGATACAGCCCTTTTTCTTTGGCACGGCACGCGCATTTCCACGGGATAGACTCGCCAGAAGCCTAATTAAATAGAAAGCTCAATTTGTCACATCAACTGGCGCAGCAGCAGCGCGTTCAGATGCCAGAGGACTGCGCCCCAACTTACTGCGGGCCGCCTCAACAGCACCAACATGAAAACACGGGTGACAGCAGCGACTTAACGCATCTAGCATCGCTCAGACAGTCGGTGGTTCACACGCCTGCTGCGGCATCAGCAGCGTCCTACCATTCAATCCAGCCCTTTGTGTGAAACTGCATTTGAACTCACCCTCCGGGAGACTTGGGACTGAAAGTTGTCGCTCTCAACAAAACGGAAATCTGCGGATCCACGGTGCAACGCGCTCTTCCATCTTTAATTCGCGCGACAAAGTCAAACCTGCAGCCAGACCGGAGGCGGACACGCCGGTGCGTTTCACCACACAGTCCGGTGCTGCGAGCGGTACGCGCGCTGCTTCCTCCCCTCTGCTCTCACATCTACTTCACTGTGCCGAAGCGCGGCCCACTTTAAACTCTGGTGACGTCATAGGCGCTGATGCTGATGCTGTACTCCCCCAAGCCTCCACCCATCAACAATAACCATCCAGCGCTACACCTCCATATGCACAGATGCACAGGCACACACACACGGCCTTCTGAAGCGTCATGCAATGTTTCTGCAGGCCTTGTGAAAAAAAAGAGTGTAAAGAAAAGTAAAAACACAGGCGGGCTGGGGGGGGGGGGGGTTAGCTGCCCTTCACACAGTAAAGAGTGCCCTCTGCAGCCCCCCTCCTTCAGTAACTGATGATGATGTGCCCTCTGAAACAAGAAAAGTCAACAATGTGTCTTCACAGGTCCCCTTCCTGTGGCACAACCATGATGCAGTGCCCCATAAGGTACACTTCTAAAGAAAATGGGTGCTGTGGAGAAGTGCCCTGGTACCTCAGTGGTTGGGAAAAAAAGCGTGCTGATGAAAGACAGGAAGTGTCTCATGGCATTATGACACGCAGAAGGTGCCTTTTCTTTGTTTTGTTGCTCCCATCCTCCAAACACCCCGAGTCCACCGCTGCTGCACACAGAACCTGTTCACGGTGTCACACCTCCAAAGACAGAGTCACTTCTCTGATTCCAAAGACGGTTATCTGTCTGCTGCCACATTCACAATTACACGACATGAAAAAGAGTCGATTGCCCGGAACGGCGTAATTATAATAATTAGATCCTATATTTTTCTGCAAGGGTGAGCACTTCTCTTCCTCTCTGAACCAGAAGGAAAAAAAGATCATGTCAGATCAGGTAGAATTAGTTTTTCCTTCAGAGTTGAGATGATTGTTGAGGATCCATCTGTACTGACACATGTTCTCCTCCACATGTGGCAGCTTTATGCTCCAGATTGTGTTTCTGAGCTGTTTTAGGCATCAGCAGCCTCACGTCTTGCAATGATGTTCCCTAAAGACGAGATTCCCTCTTTGATTTTCCACATGGATGATTTAGAAACCTGTGCTGAATACATTTCCTTGCGGTGACATTTAGCAGAGGTGCATTTCTCAGTGGGAGGTCAGAGGCGGGTGAGTGCTGTGGACAGAACGTTTAAGGTAAATGTTCCATTTTCTACTGAGGGATTTTGCTTCCTGTAAAAGTTGACCTTTGGAAGGAGAAGTACTGAAAAGTCAAAGTAAGCACTATGGCACCTGTGAAATACACTCTTTTAAATGTAGTTGATTAGAAAGGAGTAAATTCCTCAGCTAAAGTTAAAGGGATAGATCACCCAAAAACACACCAGGTCTACAGATGCCATGAGCTCTCAGCTCATGCCACTGCACGAACTTCAGACAGTGTATGTGTGTGTGTGTGTGTGTGTGTGTGTGTGAATGCTGCTCCCATCTCAGGAGCTACAGTGAGGCCGAAAACAGGCATCAATGATGTTTTTCAAAACAGCTTGGCATGTCGAAGCTTCAGGACACTTGGATACTTCGGGCGAGCAGGATGGAGACATTTTATGGTTTTCTTCTGTGGTTTTCTTTGAAAGCTGTAAAAACTGTGAAAAAAGACACGCACATCCAAACCCACTGGGATGGGTGCTGGATCAAAAAAGTAACCAAACAGAGAATGGAAGATCCACACATCAAAGTGCTTCAGTAGAAAATATTTATTAAGCGTGTGACGTTTCGAGCATAAGGCTCCTCCTTCCTTCTTGTGGATAAAGACAAACGCCACCTTAAGTACCGACAATTAATAGTACAACCCCCACGTGATCCTAACAAACTGTGTTCATATGAAGCAGATATATTTTTGCAAGTCAGTGGAAAATAATCATAAAAATACCAATCTTTCCCAATGAAAAAAATACATACAGCAAGAAATAAAATTTTTCAAAAAACACAATTTCCAAAAGATGGATCCATGATTCAACACAAGCAGCAGGCAACATGGCAAAACCATAGATCCAGCACAAAGTTCATATGATACATATGTCCATACATGACAAAATACAGCTGCACAAGAAATAACTCTAGGTAAGAGACGAGTCTCAAAAGAAAGTTCAAATATCCAAATCTTTTTCGAGATACTGGTTTCAAAAGACATATACTTCAAGTGTACACAAGTACCTCCAACACTAATGCGGCTCTTAGTATCATACGGGTCAAAAAACACCACACACGTTACCTGATATATCTATAAAAATGTTTTGTTTTGTTAGTTACATTTCAAACCTGGTCACCATTCACCACAAATGTTTGGGAGATGACTGCAGTGACTTTTTCCTGTGAAACTCCAGCAGAGTTTTGTGGACTAAAAAACTTCACTGGACCTTTTTTTGGCATCAGGGTGAGCAGATAAAGACTGAATTTTCATTTTTGGATCAACCATCCCTTTAAGTAAAGTGAGTATCTATAGTGAATTACTTCCGCCTCTATGACGAGCTTTCAGGTGGATGATGTCTGAGTATGTTTGCAGTGAAATTAAACCTGCAGAATTCCTTGCGGTGTAGCCCACGTGTGTGTGTGGGTGTGTGTGTGTGTGTGTGTGTGTTTCAGTCACTTTGCTCTGCCTCAGTTCAGTTGAGTGTCAGACTTTTGTCTCTCATACTTTATCAGAAATGTGCTCACAGTCACATTCAGCGCGGGCCGTCCTCTGTGTGCTGCCGATGGCCCAGCTCCAGATGAACTGCATCTCGTCGAAAGTGAAAGAAGACAAAGTTGACTTTGCCTCTGTATCAGCTCACTGACTTATCTTAGTCAAACAGAAGGGCACAGCTCCACCTTCCCATCGCCACAGGCTAAGGGACATTATGTTTTGCATGACACATGAAAATCCATTACACCACTCAAGGATCTGCAAACAAATTCATTCTTGGAAAAAAAATAAACATCCTCTCCTGAAGTAATTTTTTTTCCTCCCTTCCTTAATTGCTCCTTTGTTTTCTTTTGATCCTTTTCATGCATGGTTGGTTTGCATCACCTTTGTAAAGAAATGCCTCCATCGGTGCTAATCATTAGTCATTAGTCACTTATTTAAAAGAAAAGTCTCCATTAGTCTGCATCTTAGTGGACCCGATCCTGGGAGGAAACTCAAGGTAACGGAAACAAGGGAAGGAATGCATTGACCTAAAACAGCAAATTAAATGTTTAAGTTTGGGTTGCAGGTGATTCTTTTAATGCAGGATAAGGAGGGAAACTCAACCACAGCATAAAGAAAATAGCACGTTTATTCACATATAGAACTCCAAACGGTGCACAAGTGTCCACTTGTCCTTCCATGGTCGTCCCATCCTGTGGCTAAATGTCTTCATCACTGGGCAGATTTGCTTGTTTGTTGCTCCGACTGTTGGCCTCTCTTCTCAGTCGGAGCAACTGCTGCTGTTATCGGCTGCTTCAGAGGCGCCTTTGTGGCCCGCTGTAATCCCCGACCACAAATCCCTAACTCTCCAAACACAGTAGTGGTGGTGGATGAGGCAACAAATCCACATCATCAAACGAGACACAGCATACTGTGGTTTACAGCTCTGCAGCTCGTCCTCGATCAGAGCATCTGAGCTTGTTCCTTTTTTGTCTCATCTGCTGTCCCCTCATGGCACCGCGACGTCTGCGGCGGCAGGTTGGCGGCCTATGTGACGTATGAGTTACCATCTTCCCTTGTGTGTGTGTTTGCTCTGCAGGGATTTCTGACCTTTTTGCCTTTTGCCTGCCTCTACTGACAGCTAAACCAAAGATTCTCTAACAACAGAAATGGTACACTTCCTGTCTCTTGTGATACACTTCCTGTCTCCTGAGTGGGATGTGAATGTGATTGGAGGTCGCCTTTAACAAAAATTAAATGAAAATCAGTACAAATGTTCCCTCATCATGGCTGGTTGGACACACAGATGAATGAGAGGGGGAGAGAATGAGGGTGTACGTTTTAAAATTTCATTTTCATTCAATTTATTTATTTATAAGGACAACACACATGAATAATCAACATTTTGGAAAAAGTGCCAGTCTTTGCAAACTGGCTGTTTATATACTACAGATTCAGAGCTCTGTGCATATGTTCCTTTTCGGGGGGGGGATCATATTGCTTTTTTTTTTTCAAAACACCAAAGTTGATGAACTTCTAAGAATGTGTTGCAAAAAACAAATGAAATATTACGAACTATTATGAATTTTCCTGTTCTCACAAGTGTGGCAGACCTTTCATTCCCACTACTCCAATAGAGACAAAACAATATTCTTTTTGAGGGTGTAGGTCAAAGCTTCCCAATATTTTTAGTTTTATTTATTTATTCATTTCTTGCTTTTAAACCCTTCAAAAGCAATCGAGTGCATGTTTATACATTTCGAGCCAAGTGTACAAAAACTCCAGCACTCTCAGAGGACGGCTGTCGGGTTTTTATTGTGGGCAAAGAAACGGACGCATTTCAGCACCGAGCCTTCTTCAGCACCTTATTTTCAATTACATTTTGAGCCTCTGGGACTTTTTTTGTTTGTTTAAAGTTATTTAAAAGTAAGTAAGCCCCTAACGCACCCTTTCCAGCTGAAAACGGTGCTTGTAAGTGTTCAGTGGTATTTTTGATTGATTTAGGTCTAAATTTTGACGTTTCAGTGCAAATTAATTGAAGTTTACATATTCCATTATAAATGTGACTGCCCTCTACTAGTTGAAACCTTGTTTGCTATTATTTCAAATGGTTTTTTTCTGTTGGTCGATCAGGAGATTCGAGACGTGTGTGGTGTTTGCTTTCATCATCAACCAAGCCCTGTTTTTTCCTCATCCTTATAATCATGTCGGCACAGGCTGTGGGGTCCTGACCCCCCCAGTGAGGACAGCCACTCGTACAGGAGGTTAAGGTTCATGTGAGACCTGGATTGTTCAGGTCTGATGTACTCGAGTTGCCACAATCCAATTTGTCAAAAGCAACTTAGAATTCACACCATTTCTGTTCATGGGCTCAAGGCAGGACACGTCCAATGTCTCCTCTCTGTCAGTCCTGGTTTATGGAGAAAAATGTGATTTTGGCAGCAAGATCCTTTTGGTAAAACGGGCACGGCTCAGTGGCCTTGTGTTTGTCAGAACAATGTGTGGAGACTTCGGAGCAGACTGTAAAAATTCTGCTTGAGATCTAATCTACATGGTTGGGCCGGGCTGACAGCTGACACATCACTCACGAGGGAGGGTGAGGCGCTGCTGTCCAACACGAGCAAACATTCATTCCTGGATGTGATTCATTTTGTCTGCAGAGGTCAAACAGCCTGAGTGCTACAGTATGACCACCACATTAAAGAAGTTCTTCTGTTATTGTGATTCATCCAAAGCAACACAACAAGTTCTATTGTTTAGTCATTTCAAAATTAAGATGTTAATTCTACTTACTGTATATTGATAGAATGGCTTCGTCATTTGCGAAAGCCTTTGTAGATTTGATATTTTGTGGGTGTATTTATTGTAAGAAAGGCAGACATGAAGAAAGAGGAGGAACATGGGGACTGCTGGGCGTAAGTCTGACCTCTTGCACAAGATAAAAAGAATCAACAGCTTCTTCTAATCCTTTTAACAGCAACGGAGGGTGTCAAAAATAATAAGAGATAGAAAATGTTTAAAGGGAAGTATTAAAGAGTTGAGGGTATTGCTGTGGATGAAATCAGACATGGAATCCTGAGCGGTTTTCTACTGAAAGAGCAGAATCAGAGCAAAGAAGGAGGCTAATGATAAACAAGAGACAGCGACCAAAAAAAGGTTTTTTAAAGGGATTTTGTCACAAGATTCAATAAAAGGTGTAAAGTCTAGTTGTCTCTGTGTTCAACAAATCTGTGACAAAGGAGAGGCGTTTGAAATTTTTCTCCCCATTCACTAGAATTGCACTTAAAAAGATTGTAAAATAAACAATTAATACATTTCAATAAGCATATTCAATACCAGGTGTTTATTATAATTTTTTTTCTTGGAATGGTCATATTTTTTATTTCCTCTGAAAAGTGTTTGTATTAGTGCGCATCGATCGCAAAAGATTTCCGTCTGAAAGA
>JAQFJA010000023.1:17115978-17127369 GCA_029874485.1 Naso brachycentron
CCGTAAGCCGTCATGCTAGTATATGTGAATGGTTCTGGTATGCTGTAAATGGATGTCTTTTAGTCCAGATGGTCTGACAACATTGGCAGAATGAAGTGGTCTGACAGTCCATAAGAGGGGCTTTGTGATTAATTACAAAATAAATAGCCTAGTAAAAAATAATAAAAACAAAACAAGTGTTTAAATTCCCACAAGAGGTATTTTCACACAACTGGCAACCCATGACTACACATGAAATATAAGTGAATGATTTAAAGCCATGAGTCATGACTTATTAATACTTTATAGAAAGTGTCTTTTGCAAAAGTGGAACCCCAAGCTTCTATCTGCATATCAGAGGAGGAGGAGATTGTAAGGAAGCAGGCTCCTGTGACAGAAAAACAAAAAACAAACTCACAAGAGAAAAAGTTCAAAATGGAGAGAATCACAGTCAGGAGGATGTAATAGTTTAAACCCTCCATGGGTCAGAACAGGTCAGAGGGAGGGACAGAGGAGGGAGTTCACTCCTGCCCTAGATTTGGAGGTGCCACTGTCTGGAGAGAGATTGATGGCTGCATGCAGCACATAACAGCTTGCAGCAGGAAGGGAGATTGAGAAAGGGCAGAGATAGTCGGGAGAGCCGGACCACACCCACATGGGGCTGAGCTGAACAGCCACGTCTGATTTTCACACACTGCAATTAGCTGCTGAGACAATTACAGGTTTGTGTGGGGTTGTAACTGTGTGCTACTCACATTTATTTTTATCATCCAATACTCCTGAAGCTATCATTCATCCAATGGAATGTCTATCTATCTATCGATCGACCTATCTTGACCCCATATGGGCACACAAAAGGAATATTTACTCTAATTGCTCCTCTGTCTTTGTGTCAGTGCTGTTGTGACAGCAGCTCAGCTGATTGGGTCGCTGTAACCCGTGCGCTTGTTTCCCACGTTGGTCCATCACAATGCCATTGTTGTCCATCAGACTGGGTGCAGTCATTACTTATTCAGCCAGCCGTCGTGCCTTTTGTCCAAAATCATTCTTCACTCTGTCCCCAAGACCTTCTCCTGCCTGCTGCGGCCCATCTGCCCCCCCGTCTGACACGTATGAACCGAACATTGCTCGCTCTCACACACATGCAGACACGCACACACTGCCCACACCAGCTGGCCTGCTCGTGTCTCTTGGTGTTAAAAGGGGCTGTTGGCTCTGAAGCAGCCCTGCTCACCTCGGTACAGCCTGTTTCCTTCTCTGATGACAATGATATTTTAATTTATTAATTAAATGAGTAATTCTCAAGCACTAAAACCAAAACTTTCCTCATCTTTAAAATTGGGAGGATATGTCACTTTTCTTTAGGTATGTTATGTGACAATGTGATATTGGAGCTGGAACTACTGTTTCTGAAAAAGAAGACACAGGCCTACTGCCCTAACTGGTTGGAAGGTGATTCCGGTTCAGTCACTTGCCCTTTAAAAACAGGGTCTAAATAAACCATTTTATTGATTATTCTGGAATACGATTGGCTTGTTGATCCACAATAGGGCATATTTTTAGCCCAGTATACTGACTCTAGTGCAGAGTCCTGACGTGTCCTTTAATGTTATTTTTTACGTCCCAGCGCCCAGATAGCTATAATATTTATTTAAGAAGAGGGAAGTAAGAAGCCACAGGAAATACTTGCTTAAACATAGACAGCAGTCATTGATGGAGGGTAAAAATAGGGAGAAGAAAAAAGTGGCTGGCCCCGGGCAGAGATATTTATAGCTCAGTGCTGTTTACAGGAGGCAGCAGCCAGGGGTGATACTCATCAACGACTCCACAAAACCCTGAACACCACTGAATGAAGGGTCACCTCGCTCAGAGGGACTTCAGTGAGCAGCTCAACACCGACTTTGAACAATTTTCTCTTCACAGACACAGTAAATCCAAAAGCTGGATCATTTCCCAGTGTCAACATATCTCTGGTGGCAACATTATTTTCTCTGTTTCTTGCCCCTTTTGTTTGATATATGCCACCGAATGACACTTGAATTTTAAAACAACATCTGAATTTGTTGTAAAATCAAATGATCAGACTCAAACACACTGGTATAAATGGAGCTTACTAGAAATTTCACAATGCTTAGTTTTGCAGTGGTCGTTGGAAGTGTGAAAAGACCAGAACAGTTTAAGAGTTTATGTTCCACATTCTTGCACGGTACAGGTGGAGGACAGAGCAGCTGACTGAGGAGCAGGAGGAGGGGCACACATGCAGCCCGGCTGGCGGAGGAGCTGCTCCGCTCCGACACACTGCCGACTGATGGGAGGGAACCTGCGACGCAAGCCGCCACTGCCGAGTCCCCGGCAGCCACCAGCCGCTCGTCTGTCTGGGAATGTGGCTAGCTTAGCCAACTAGCTAACCAAGCTGTTGTTATAAAGGAACAACACAGTGTGCTGTTACTCTCGGTGGCAGACTTAAATCAGAGCTCAGTTACATATTGTTTAAGTTGCATTTTAAAATGTCTATATTACCGTTCACTCCTCCAATCGTGAAGAGGCTTCTTGGCTGGAAGAAGGGAGAGCAGAACGGGCAAGAGGAGAAATGGTGCGAAAAGGCTGTCAAAAGTCTTGTCAAGAAGTTAAAGAAGACGGGACAGTTGGACGAGTTGGAAAAAGCCATCACAACGCAGAATATCAACACGAAATGCATTACCATACCCAGGTAACAACACAAACTGAGCTAACTAGCTGCTCACTTAGCTATGCTGGCGAGCTAACGGACAGCTAAGGTTAGCTAAGTAGCTTGCTAGTTAGCTTGAGCTAATATTAGAAGCATAGAGCTTTCTTAGTGATGCCTTTTTCTGTTTTACCATACCAGTGCTAACTCTGACAGGTCAGTCACTACATTAATTGACGAGAAGATAAAACGTGTGATGTTATGAATTGTGATTTAGATACAGTGGTCGTAAGCTTTAGCTGCCATAGTACAAACAGTACCGTTAACGTTACTGGATAGCCAAGCTAACCTTAGCTGATCAATGCCAACGTGACCTGCGTTAGCGCAATTTTCTCCTTTTGTTGTGCACACACGTCACAACCAGTTGGCACCTTGAATGTTAAGAATTCAGCTTGCATTACTGTACGTTGATGACTCACCCTTCAACCTGTACATTTAACGTCAAGTCTGTTGTGTCATTTTCCATCTAAGTTTGCACAACTAATGACAGGTCAAACGGCAAGCTCAACGGTTAATTACAACCGAAACCGTAGGAATGTGACGGACAGTAGCAGTTAGTGTTTGTCAAATACCTAAGCAAGTTTTTAAAAGGGTCCAAGTAAGATTCACCGGCTGACATGGTAACTCAGCTGTGAAACATCCACCGCTGCATGAAAACAAGGATGTCAGGTCACAGTTGGCACGTGCAGCGGACTGGAGAAGGGCAGATGTGACTCAGAGGATGTTTAGACTGGAGTGTGTGTACTTTGGGAAAGCTGGAATAAGGGCTCATTTTGGAATTCCCCGCATGGGATTACCGTGTTTCTAAAACCAACTCGCAGTTTGCTGACATGATGCAGGACTGCACATACAACATATTGTATATTGTTATTTTCTTCCTGCTGCTGTAACATGTAAATTTCCCCGCTGTGGGATAAATAAAGTCTAATCTAATCTAATCTAATCTAAACTGTGTCCTCAGTGGTCTGAATGAGTCACATATGATTTCACTTGGTTGGACGTGGAACCAAAATATTGGACAATCTGTTAACCTGGTCATATGTGAGAATGTTATCCTTTAAATAAAATGAAATGTTACCAAGAATACTATGATAACTACATACAGAACACAGTTTCTTCAACGTGAAGAAAAAACAGGACACTGCCATTATTTTTCACAATGATCACTGATCATTGGGACCACAAGGCTGTTTTGTGTTTAATGTGGATGAATGTGTAGGTGATTTATTTTTGTTGGTGGCTGTCAATGTCCCGAGTTTTGTTTGGGCCTAGATATGATCGAATGAATAGTTGTAGAGGTTGTATCTATCAGATGGTTCAGTTAATAAAAGTGATGGAAGACATTAATGAGTTTGGATGTGACTTCAGTTAAATTACCTAAGAAGGGATTAAAGGTAGCTCATATCAATATATGCAGCCTAAGAAATAAATTAATTGATATTTCTAGCATTCTTTTACAGGGAAATATACATATTCTAGTGATTTCAGAAACTCATCTTGACTCTACATTTGATGATTCAGCAGTAAGCATTGTCAAGTGTATTTTAAATGCTATGGCTTCCCACACTTGAAAAAGGAAGGACTTCAGACACAGGATTTCACTCTCTCTCTGGTTTATTTAACCAGTAACAAGGAAGTTGACAATGAAGGTGAAAAACCTTTAAACACAAAAAGAATAAAACCAAAGTAAATAAAATTCAGCATTTCCATAAACAAGGTAAGTACATTTAAACATATTTTCAGGTAAGTGCATCTAATTAGGTAAAGGTAAGTATGCCCTAAACATATTATTTATTCCATTAAACCCAGGTAAGTAAGTGTGAATTTAAACAGAAACTTAGTTCTACTTTTAGTGCATTTACTTTTTAATTAACTCATTTTACTTCATGATTAAACCTAAATTTTATACAGTTATATCATACAGACTTTAGATATCACAATTTTAACTAAATACACATTTTAAACTTAAATGAAGTAGGCTACTTCAAACTGATTTTACTGCAGATTTTAACATTTTTTTTAACAGAAATACTCTTTTAAATACATGAATTATATATTTTTACTTGGTAATGTAATAAAGAAAAATTTACAATACTTTAAATACTAGCTTATTTGCACATTAGTTTATGTATTTTTAAACAAGGTTTTAAGCAAACTAATTGGCCACTATTTGCTCTTCAAATTAATCGGCTATTTCATGATGAATAAGGTAAGCAAGAAAGAACCGAAATAAGCACAAACTAAATATCAAAATAATATTTTAGCCAATTACAATGACAATTTCCAATATTCAAATCTACTCATAACAAACAATGTCAAATTCATTTAACAATGACAGTCAGTACATTGATTTGCGCAAATACAAAACAACTGAAATCATATCAGTGAACCGTGAGCTTACCGGTAGCCCTTCTGAGTCCTTTTTCCCATGCGTTTGGTGAAGTTGTTGTAAACTGTTTCCCTTAGTGTGAACGTGTCTGCTGGCCTCAGCTCCGTTGCATACAGCCGAATGACTGAGCATCTCCTATTGTTCTGAGATTGTGGCGCACGCTGCTAATTAGTCTGATCGCTCTCACCTGCTGAAGCGCACCTGCTGTCACATGCATGCGCGCCCGCTGTCACGTGCACGCTTGCCCACTGTCACTCTAGGCAGATCGCCGCAACACCTCCCACTCAATCTTTGTGTGGTGCAACCCAGAAAGATCGCACACTCAGTTGAGCTGGTCCCCCTTGAACTGATCCTCCACTGGGATGAGGACGACAAGGCGCCTGATGTCTCAATGGAGTATGGTACTCTGGAAATCCTTCCCCTTAGACCCGGACTTTTTGGTGACAGGTTTTGGAGTCGTCACTTGAACACATCCACTTGGAGATACTTTCATGTGGACGTCCCGGACAATCCCTTTGGAATCAGCATTCACACTGACAACTCTCACTAGCTTGAACTGCCCCCTTAGCGCGTTTTGGTCACAGAGCCAAACAATGTCTCCAATGGCAACGTTTCTTACAGCAGTATGCCACTTACTGCGGACAAACAGGTTTGGACCTGCAAGTTGGCTCCAGGACTTCCAAAAGTTGCTAACTTGAGTTTGCATCTCTTGCAACCACTATGTGTGGCTCGACCAAGCAACAGGGTGTTTGGTGTGATGTACTGGATGTGGTCTTCACGGCTCTGGACTCTGGCGTCGATAGGCCGCTCATTGGCAAGGTTGGCAGCTAGCTTGAGCACCGTTAGGAATTCGCTGAAGGTAAGGCCCTCTCCTTTACCAAGACTTTTACTTTTGGTGACCTTCACAGCTGCTTCGGCAGCACCATTTCAGTGAGGTGAATCTGCTGGAAGGATTCTCCACGTCCAGTCGGACCCATGTGTGGCAGCATATTCTTCTAGTGACTCTTTGTTTTGTTGTTACAGGTAGGTGTACATCTCTTCCAGGACAGGTTTCGCTCCGATAAAGTTTGTACCCGGATCAGACCAGATCTTTTGGGGATGGCCTCTGACTGAAGTGAACCTCTAGTAAGAGAGTAGGAAGCTCTCTGTTGATAGCGTGTTTGCCAGTTCAACGTGGATGGCTCGGCTTGACATGCAGCAGAAAAGCACGCCCCATACTTTCATGCTCACTCTTCTTTTGACATCATCCTTCACCTGGTACGGTCCGAACAGGTCGACAGATGTAAATTGAAATGGTGCAGCCAGACTTGACCTCTCTTCAGGTAAGTTTCCCATTATTTGCTGACAGGTTTTTGCTTTTGCCTTCTTGCAAATGATGCATCTGTCAGCGACTTTTTGGGCAATGATTCTTCCTTTGATGACCAATGCTTTCTTTCGCATCCGCAGCAAGGTTCCTGCCACCCCATCATGTCACTCACTGTGTGCTTCTCGGGCTAGGAGGGTGGAGATCCAGGCATGGAAAGGAAGCAGGGGAACAGCTTTGTGGTCCTCTTTGAAGGACTGGATCCTGCCACCACACATCAGGAGTCCACGTGTTTGATCCTTGTAGACAACCAGCCTGTCAGTTGTTGAGCTTGGAAAGTGTACACCCTCTTGTGCTGCCAGGCATAGGTCTCGAAACACATCTTCTCTTTCGCTGACTGTGATGACACCAGAAGAAGGTACTGCCTCCCACTTTTCTTTGTCTCCAATCTTGCCACACAGGAACTTCTTTGCTGCTCTCCAAGTCCACGCTATCGTCCCGACCAGTCGCCTTAGACTGCTGAAGCGTCTTTCGTCCAATAGCTTTTGGACTGACGCTACTGCAGGTGGTTTTCTGGACGTGGACTCTGTTTTCTGGACTGTGATTGGATCTTGCACTTTCTGTTGACTTCGGGTGAGTACTGCAACAAACGTTTCTTTTGCAATTTTGTGATATTGTCTCTCGCTTGTGCAGCAACACCTTTGGCAGATTTGTACTTTTGCAGTACGTTACTTTTGCTTCTTGAAAAGCCCTTCGGATCAGGATGGCCCCCTTCTGTTTTGCAGGAGCTACAAGACCGAGTGGATCATAGAGACCAGAGACTTGGCTTAACAGTTTTCTTCTGGTGAGGGGATCTGGGGTCTGTCTCCTTACTTCTTCTCTCAGTAAGTCCTGACCAAGGCGCATTTTTTTCTTCTTCTTGGAGAAGTTCACTGCAACCATGACATGTAGCTTTTCATCTTTAATGGTGTAACCGAGGCCAAGGGCTTTGTTGTCCTCTTCAGTGAGCTGGTTAGGCAGGATCATAGTCTTTGACTCCATCTTCTCACCTCTCTGACCTTTCCTCCCACTTTGATCGGAGTAGATCCAAGGCTTCATGAAGAATCCTCCAGCTTTAAGGATCTGCTCAATGTTGGACGTGAGGACTTTCAGGTGGTCGAGGTTGTTGTGAGAGGTCAGGATGTCATTAACATATGCATCTTCCTCCAGCACACGTTTCTCCTCTTTGAAGTGACTGAATGAAGGCAGGTTGGCGGTCTCCCGCATGGCGACTTGGGCCATGCAATCAGCAGGTTTGTCTCCGATGTTGACTCTTGTTACGGCAAAATCTTCTATTTCAGCATCTTCAGTGTCGCGCCACAGGAACCTGTGTGGGTGGACTTCTCTCTCCTCCAACCAGACAGAGTTATACATCTTGTGGATGTCACCAAGGGCAGCAAAGACACCAGCTCGGAACCTCAGCAGGACAGCTCTGATTGGGTTCAGGACATCAGGACCTTTGATCAGTATGTCGTTCAAGCTCAGGCCTCTGTATTTCTGGCTGCCGTTCCATACCAGCCTTACTGGGGTGGAGACTGAATGTGGGTTTGGTGCTATCAGGTGGCTTATGTACCACACTGTCCCGGTCCAGTTCTGCAGAACTTCTTTGGATAGTTTCACTGCTGCTTTGCGATTCACCATTTCATGGACTTGTGCAGCGTAAGCCGTCTTCCACTCCTTCGGTTCCTTCGCCAGCTGTTTCTCAGTTCTGAGAAATGTGGCTTCAACAGCTCTCTTGTTGTTGGGTAGAGATGCTGGATCTTCTGTCCATGGATACTTAGCGTGCCAGTGTGGTTCAGGGCTGTGGTGGTCTCCGTTCACGTACGTCAAGCCATTTCTCACCATCTCTGTTTCTCTTTCTTCAGCCAGTGTCATTTCTTTTCCCCCGGGTTGGCAATTCCTGCAGCGACATCCTCCACATCTCGGTTCACAAGCAGCTCCAATGCTTTCCCACTTCCACCACTTCAGAAAATCTCTGCTGCTAGTGGCTGTATTGGATTGGGTGTGGGGATGGTTGGGAGACTGGCAGGCAATTGGATTCTTACGGGTGAGTTCACTGTACTTGACCGCTGCAGTTCTCATGGATCTTGCGAAGTGTGTCTTTGATGTATGGGCCATTAAGGTGACTTCTTCGAAAAGGTCTGGGTGTGTGCCTCCGATGGTCGTACCAAGTGGGCCGTCCCAGAGCACCAGGTCACCAATGGAACGAACTTTCTGAGGTACCAGCTGGCCTTCTTTGTGGCTAATCAGAAGCTGTATTTCTCTGGGCCTTTCGAGGTCTTTAAGTGGAACATCAGGGAAGATCTTGTGTAACTTGGCAGCTGGAACATGTCTGTGTACTTCTGCAATTTTATCGAGTCCATAGCAGATCAGTTGATGTGACCTGAGGGTGCCTCTTGGAGTGTTGACACGTATCTTGAGGAGATAGCGCTTAGTTGTGACAGAAACTTTCATCTCTCCAACGCCGTAAACCTCCAGTGTCACATCTTCACTCCTAAGGTTCAACTTGCTTGCAGCTTTATGCGTTATATAGTTCGTGTCTGATGCCAGGTCAATGAGGGTCCCGATTCTTTGACCATCATTGGCAGTGACGTTGAGGAGCATCAGGATCACTGGGTATTCATTTAAGCCATTTTCCTCCAGAAGGCCTCTCTCAGCTGCAGTAGAGTTGTATGCCCTGGATGTGACATTGCAGAAGGCTTCCCGGCACTGCTGTGCCAGCTCAGGTGGAAGTTTAGAGGGAAACTCTTCTTGGGCTTCGGTGTATCTTTTGCCCTCAGCTTGTCCTGGAATGGATTTGGATGGTCTTTGGGGCTGAGGTCTGGCGACTGGACAGAGAAGATAGTGATGTTGGTCTTTGCACCCTGGATTCCCACACAGGTAAGTAGAGTTTCTGCAGTAGTTGCCGTTGTGGACTTCAAGGCATCTCTTGCAGGCACCAAGCTGTTGTGCTGCATCCCTCTTCTCCGATCAGATCACCGCAACAAGGAGAAAGAAACACATACAATATGTTAGTAACACAGCCAAAAGAATCGGCAAATTAGCAAACAGCGTGTAGCGTGTTCACACTCACCTGTCACAGTGCATTTTAAAAGCAGCCTGCTCACTGTTGGCATCTCTGAATGCAGCTCCAGATCACTCACTCACTCTCCAGCCAATCACACACCCCCTGCTCCGCTCCACTGCAATCAAGGTCAACTGACTACACCTGTTATCTCCACTATATAAGCTCCACTCTCCCTTTGCTCTGAGTCAGACTGTTCCTCTGCATTACAGGGCTGGGAATTGCCACAGGTCCAGGATAAGATATTATCATGATCGTTGAGGCTTAATATGATATTATCGTGATATTGCAATGTGTTGAGTATTGCAATATCATACTGGGATTTTTTTCGCCCATTTCAACTGCAAATCATTTTCCTAAAGTAAAACGTTATCATCATCATTAATTACATCTAAGTAAAGTTTTTAGTCAATTTATCTTACTTTAGTAATTTTTTCATAGCATATTTTATTACCTCACCAGACAGTGAGCACTTAGCACCATCTAGTGGACTGAAAAATAAATTGATTTTTATTATTCCATTACCCAAAAAGCTGAGTTTCTATTTTTAACATTTATTAAGAATTTATGCAAAATAAAGATAATCAAAATATCATGATATTATGCAGTACAGTCTCCCAGTGAAAGCTTGCACTTACCTGTCCCTGAAGAAGCTCCACTCCAAGAAGAAAGAAGACACCATCTGATCTGTTGTAAACTCTGCCACTTACTTACAATAAAAGTCATTAGCAATTTTACATCTGCTTTCTGTGTGCTGCATTTGGGTCCTACGACTCCCCTTTTCACTTCCAAATTTTTACACAGACTGTCAACTCATCTGGCCAAATCCACACACCTAACAAAATAGCCTGATCTCCCTTTAAGACCCAACCCCGAATTTCCCATCCTCCTCAGGAAAAAAAGAAGAAGAAAATAATGATACATCCTATCCTAAGGAGAGAGCATGTTATGTTACACCAAATGAACCATAAAATCACTTGAGGATCTAGGAGCTAGAAAAATTATCTCAAGCCAAGGTAAATCTCCCAATTTAAATAATGTCACATAAGGATGGAGGCAATTACTTTAGGAAGGCGGACCACATTCTCTCAAACAGTTCATCATCGCCTTTTACACGTGCCCGTAGTCTTTCTAATGGTAAAATGCTATACATCTCATGAAGCCACTGCTTGACTGTGGGAGGCCTCTCACTGATCCACTGCTTTAAGATACATCTGCTAGCCAAGAGTACAAGTTTATCACAGAGTCTGAAGTTCGATTTGCTTAGGAACAGTGTTTTCGAGGGCAGTTCCAAAATAAAGAGGCCTGGGTCTTTAGCAACCTTCACTAAAAAAATCTTGCCCAATTCATGTGCTATGTTACTCCAAAATTTGGAATCCCCGTGCTCTCTCAAAAATTGTGAATGTGTGTTCCAATATTTCTTTAGCATTTATAACAAAGAGGGGAGATCTGATTATTTTATTATGTATCGCAGGCCTAATGTGACATCTGTGCAGAATTTTATATTGAGTTTCTCTTGTTTGGTTGCAAATAAAAGTAGACTTGAAGGTGCTCTACGCGGAATTCAAATTTTTTTTCCCATGGAACTTTTTAATAGGTGTTAAATAGCTCTACACTCAGACAGGCATCACTTATACTGAGTTTTTTGTCAGTAACATGAGTCCTCCGCTTTGCCGTACACAGAAAAGACATTTTCTGGTATCCTACTTCTACTCTCGTCCAATCAGGAGAGAGGATTTCAGGAATGTATTTTCGGTTAACTCCAGAATGGAGAGACTTTGAGACCGCACATTGCTGATCAAACTTTACTATCAGTGTTGGCTGTCAGAATGTGGAGCTATTTTACACTTATTTTAACAAGCTGTAAATCACCTATAGTACCTTTAACAGAA
>JAQFJA010000023.1:17241821-17252514 GCA_029874485.1 Naso brachycentron
GTAACATGACTTTGAACATGTGGTTTTAATTTAAACCCTTTAGCCGTCGTTCTGCCTCAAAGCTTTTATTACTTTACTTAAAAACTCATTTCAAGCAAAGTGGTGAATGTGATCCGGCTCTGAGGTTACATGGACACCCGTAAGCTTCGTCCTCTCTGTTTGGCTGAGCTGAGATTTTCTTGCTCTGATGGTGTGAATTCATCAGAATTCATCAGACTAGCATGTCCTGCCGCCAGTCAGGGAGCAACATCCAGGTGAAGGAAAGCATGTGGTGCAGTCAGTGTGCCTGGTTGAGGAAAATCATGCAATATTGTCTATTGAAACCAGGCCAGAGCTCCTTCCTCCTCTCAGCTCTTGCACTTCAGTGTATTTAGCAGAATCCCCTCCAGCTAACTTTTTCCACAGCTGTGACTTGCTCGACATGAAACAAAGAAGCTAAATATTAGTTTCAGACTGATTTGTGGTCTCATTGGTGTCAGCTGCTTTCAGTTGTTATGGCAAGAACAGTTCAGACTGTTTCAAGAGGAATTTCCTTTATCAAATTTCCCACTGCCGTAACCAGGACCATATGCATTTTCACTGGACTATGGTCTCAGATCACAGCACCCTGATGGCTTTCAACACCCATCAGACAGATTGACATGCACGCAGAGCTCCTCTGCTGATTCAATCAGGGAGGCACCTCAGCGCCTGCTCCTTCCTTGGCTTCATTCACTGCTGCGATTAACACTTTACACCCTGCGTTTGGGGCAGGGTCACAGCGAGGCCTTCCTCTGGTGTTTGGACTTTCATGTGACCCTGGTGACATGGAGCCTTACTGCTGTCATTGCCTCAGATGAGAGAAACATATGCATGATACAGTGATAGCTGTTGGGCTGGTTTCAGTCTGAGTGATGGTTTCAGCAGGTTTTCCTCCACGTGTCTGTTCTGCTCTGCCAACCGAACGACACTTCAGACACGTCCACAGGAAGCACTTGGATCATCAGAGTCAGAGAGGAGTTCATTGGCCTTTGGATGGACACACACAGGGTTCAGCAGAACATTTTAGCATCCTAGTGTGCTTCTGTTTTATGTATAGCAACAAATAAAGTTTTGTATTTCTATGTGTTAGTGAAAAAAAATCAGGGGGAAAAGTACATTTCCTCAGGTAAATGTATTTGAGTACAGTTTAAGATCTTGCACGTCTGGGATGTGATCAGTTTAAAATCGAATGCTTTGTTACACTGAGATTTAAAGTTCATTTTGCCAGAGACGGTTAACAGTAGAAAGTGAGACCTCTCACCAACCGTTCATTTCCTGTATCAGTGTCACATGGGTTTCGCCACAGCCCCGCCCCTTTAAGAGACAGGACCCAGTCTTTCGGCCCGTTGTCACCAAGATACACATTGGACCTATTTTCACAAGACACTTATCTTCTGAACATTTTGACACTAAAATGACATTTTTGTCTCCATGGGAGACATGACCATGCCCACTCAGGAGACAGAAAGTGTATATACCATTTCACACCATTGGCACAGCCTAGAGTGGGGGATCTTGTGTTAATTGACTATCTTTGATTTTGCTGCTCACTTTTACATAGAAGAAACGTTGGACATTTTGACACCTATTTACTGTTGCTGAGAGATCAAGAGGAAGACTGATACCTAGTTTTGCAAAGCCATGACTACTTATCATGTCAGCCACCGAGGAAAGGTCTGGCTGCACATCATCAGTTTGCTTTCTGGGAGAGAAAACACTTGTTTGCATTTCTTCACACCAGTCACAATCTCCTAATGTTTCCAAAGCAAAAGACATTTTGTTTACTGACTTCTGAAAACTGCCCCAGGCACAGGAAGCCTCGCCTATGAAGGGTCAACCAGTGGATTGTGTTCAAACTCAGAAATACTTTTGCCTGAGAAAACTGCCCTCCTTCCACACTGACAGAACCTTGTTGACCTTATTTTATTGTGCTTTTATTGACTCTGTTTTATCATTTTGCATGGTGTCGCGGTTTGGACACCTGTCTCTTAAAAACACAAATTGTCTGAATCAAATTGTAAAGTGGTCTAGTAGGCTGATTGGAGAATGACAGTCTTACCCAGAATCCCTGTACACTAAGCAGTTACAGAGGATAACTGGATCTGTTTTGACAGAAGACTCCCGCCCTTTAAATCATGAATTTAAGCTTCTTCCGTTTGGATGTAGGCAGAAAGTACCGGCCTGTAAAACCAAGCGAGAGAAAAACAGCTTTGTTCCAGCAGCCATCAGTGAGATCAACAAGTCATAGCAATACAGCTCTGATGATGTAGAAGTGAAATTTAGTACTATTTATTGACTATTTATTGATCTTTGCACTTTTAAATCTTGTTTTTCCTTTTATCTTGTCTTTACCGATGGCACATTTCTATCTTTTTACGCACCATGTTTTCACAGACTCATGGTATGTTCTCATTTTTATCTTTTATTTGCCTTGTTTATGCCTCTTTAGTATTGACCACTGTTGTTACTTTATCATGTTAAGTCCTGTGCTGTGCTGTTGACTGTGTGTTTCCCAAGGAGGTTGACTCACTCACTGTAAACCAAACCTATGGGTTTAAATAAAGTTTACTTTCCTTACCTCAGGCTCAGCCCTGAATGCAGCAACTGAGTCCCTCCAACAGTAACATGCTGCGGTGCTGACTGAAATAATCACCTAATTTGTGATCAAATGTTTGTTACTGATTTTCCTTTTAGGTTGGTTACGTGCAATGCATATTAATAACAATCATTACACCTCTTAATTAACACTGTAGTAACAAACTATAAATCTAAAAATAGGAAAATATGCTCTTTAGCTCTTCTGCTGCTGAATTATTATGTTCACAAGCTAGTTGCTGACTTTGTCTGTGTGCTGTCTGGTGTTGAGGAGTGAACAGTGAGTTTATAGAGCTGTTTCCCTGACAAGTGCCACCTGCTGTGGTGTAAAATGACACAATGAAAGCTGTTAGTATGAACCAGAGCAGTACAGTTGTGGGTCCGTAAGCCAATGTGCTGAAACTTGCTGTAAAACTCCCCAAAGCAGAGAGTGGAAATTCTCTGCAAGCTCTTCACTATGAACAAGCCCTTTTACACCATTGTAATTTCACATTTGATGCATAGAGACTATGAAAAAACAGTTATAGTGCATTTATGTTGCAGTTCTATGTGTGACTCTGTGTAATGCTGCATGGGAGCCATTAGATGGCAGGATTGCACAAAACATCTATAATAATGTTGACATCGTCTCTTTTGATTTTTTTTTCTTTCTGAAAAATGTTTCTTGCGACGGTGGCACGTGAAAGACAGTCACTTTGATAAAAGCACTGTCATCCAAACCTTCTCAGCCGCCTTTCGTTTGCAGAGGCTGCTGGGAACTCCGACTATTAGACAACAAATGTTATCAGTTAAACTGACTGATTGAAGCCATTTGTGTTCTATGATTCCTGCAAAGCAAATCCATCTGCTTGGAACTCTCTGAGGTGAAAAACCGTCAGTGTTTTATGTGGTTCTGAATGTTTCCCCAGACTAGGAGTTAGTGGTAGACTAATTACACAGTGGGCCCGCAGCCTCAGTAGCACACTGCTGCCAGAGCCTTGTGTGACTGTATGTCATTAGCATTAGAAAAGTGCATTTGCCACAAAGGGCTGCGGTCACTCTGAGCCATTAAAACATGAAAGAACATACCCCGCTCTTCTGGAGAAGGAATTTGCGAGACATAAACAGCCTGTAAAATGGAAAACTACATCTGTGTCCATTTGTTTTCCTGACAGGCAGCCAGATTTGGTCATTTTTACAAAAATTCTTTCCAATAACAGAGAGCAGTCCAAATAAAGGGGAAAGACTGTTTGATCCGTCTGTTTGCAGTGCGGTGTAGTCGTGGTTTTGTGCACATGATCTTGACTCAGTGGGAAACAAAGAAATTGTGGAGGCCTCAGAGCGTGTTGGAGCCTTTGCTAAACTTACACTCTGTGTTTATTGTGTGTGACGAGCCCTCTCTCAGCTGTAACAGGAACCACCCCAGAGCAGTGGTACACAGTTATCAAGTACATATGCTTAAGTACTGTACAGTTTTGATGTACTAGCGCTTTAGAGATATCATTTTATCCTGATGAGCGTGTGGTTGAGGAGAGTCTTGCTTGAACTGTTCGGTTGTTCTGCTCCCTAAGGCTTGGTTCTGTTAAGAAAAATTCAAGACTGATACGTTGACTTCAATACCAGTTCCTGAATGATATTTTTGTTGATACCAATTTTATCTAATCTGTTTTAACAAAAGATTATGTTACACATTCTTATGGTCATCCCTGTCTCTAGGTGTAATCTGGTGATATTCTTTTAAAACACAAGAGTACAGTCAGTCAACAGTAGTATTAGATCTCGGCACAACAAGCTGCGTATTAGCTCATTGATGCTGATGAGATTAACTCGTTTGGTCATTCGATACCAAAGTTTGGTAAAACATTCTAACAAACATTCTATATTCCATCTATATTGGATATCGGAATTTTCTTGCTTCCTCCTAATCAGAATCGCCATCCGCTCCTAAAATCCCATATCGGTTGGGCCATACTTGTAACAGAGTATTATTATACTACTATTATTGCTTTTACTTAAAGGATTTCAGTACTTGTGCGCTGCCCCAGAGCGAGATCATAGTTTTCCGATCAAGTGAAGTTGAGGAGAGTCTGGTCCAAACTGTTTTAATTTTATAATCTAACAAAGGAATGAATAAGTAAAGCAAGAAACATTAAATAAATCAGGCCCTTAACACAGTCATCTGTCCACAGCAAACACAGCTGGAGGCGGCTGCTTTTCTCTGCAGCGGCATCAGTGGGATTCGTATTTATCGTCTGGAGCGCAGCCTGGTTTAGCTTGTGACCTGTTCAAATGAAGCCATATTTATAATCTCTCTTCATTAGGTGTTTACAGTTATGTCGACTTCATCCGGGCGAGACTTCCTTCTTGCTTTATTGGAGTATTTCTTCCAGAGTCTTGAATTATGAAAATGATCCAGTGATTTCAAAGACTAAAGAGTCTAAAGCCAACGTAGCAGCCTTGTGAGGTTGTGTTTGGATACAGAGATGCTTTGAGCTAAATGCTAATGTTAACATACTAAGATGCTGATGCTAAACAGTAAATCATCATATTAGTTTAGCATGTTAGCATGCCAGCATTTATTAATTAGTGCTAAACACAAAGGATGGCTGAGACTGATCAGAATGGCTTTAGTTTTGCACATATTATGATATGAATTAAAGCCAAACAATAGAGAATTTAATGTTTTGACCTGATGGTGGTGCTAATAGAAGAGTCAACGTATCGCCAAAGTTATTACTTTTCATCTGAAAGAAAAACATGAATATTTGTTTATTGTTTAGGAATGCATTCAGAATTTTTTAAGACACATTAATGAAAACCACAAAGTTTAACCTCATGAGGGCGCTAGAGGAAAAGTCAGAGCATGTCCAAAATCAATAGAATTCAGCCTCCGGAGAGCATGAATGTCTGTACATGATTTCATCATAATCCATTCAATTTTTGATTATATATTTAGTATAGTAGAGTTTGAGCCAAAGTTATTCCCGGTAATGAAAACTATCGAAAAAACAAAATATTTACAAAAGTAGCCCAAAAAAAGTTTTCATTTCATGATATTTTGGGTGGGTATTGACTCAAAAATTAAAAACTACACTAAACTACAAAACCTGCTCTAAAAACGATTAAAACTAAACAGAAACTGAAAAATAAAAGTCAATACAAAATAAAAATAAAATCTGATGGAAAAATCCAAAAATATTATAACCTTGGTTTGGGCAAAGGCATGGACTAACATTTCTACCTCTGGAGCCACTGTGTTTGAAAAAAAAAAAGAAAATCATAATAAAAGCCACAAAAAAAGGAGGAAAGTTTGTGTTGCATGTTTTTTTTTCTTACTCATGACCCCATAAATTTCTCGAATGATCCCTAGTGGGGATCCTGAACCTCAGATTGAGAACGGAGACCAAACATGCACACCACTAAGTGTGAACATGTTGAGACCTCACATCACCTCGCTGGTGCTCGAGTGCAGGAGAGTCTGTCATTAAAATAGTTAAATGTTAATTTAATCTACAGGGACCTCACTATTATTAGACATCACCTTCCAAGAAAATTGAGTTTTCTTTTGATGTCGAGCAGAGCTGTAAAAGGCTGTGAACTGGCAGCTCTGAATATCTAATCAGATCACCCCCTCTCCCTCATTAGGCTGAATATGGCGCTGAAACACCTTTTCATGTCACCTTGGTAAACAGCTTAACGTGTTCCTCTTTCATCTGCTGTTCCCCGGAGTCTCCTCACAGCTTTGATCCGCGCCTCGGTCTCTGCGAATGATTGCACCTCTGCGCTGAAGGTTTGTTTCAATGTTAATCTAGATTTCTGATAAGCCATTTCTGAACCTGCCCTTCATAGAATACATGCAAATCAGAGGTGTCATTTAACTTTTGACATCCCTGTAGTCAGATGGTTCCTCTTCCGACTGTCATGGTTAAAAAAGTTGTTTTTTTAATTCTTAATTTAATGAAAACACATCCATAAAGTACACAAGAAGTATAGACTTGCATTATCCACAATACCTGGAGAGTTGTTTCTTAAAGTATGGATATAGATTAAAAAGTAAATCAGTACATAACAAGATGTAACCCTAATAAGACCGAGGGCAGCACAAGACATTATAAGAACTGGCAGGTCTGCTGATATGTCGAGCAAAAGGTGAAAAAGTGGGAAAAAAAAAAAAAAATCTGATGGAGGTCAATTTTTCTTTTCTTCCCCAAGAAGATTGGATATTGTCTTCTACAGTGCTGTAAATTATTTAAAACCTGACTGATCTGTCTTAAGTTTTAACTTGAATAGATCGTACATAATTTCTTTCTTTCTTTTGTCTAATATTGTTTTATTAGCTGTTTATTTAGAATAATAGGACAAGTTCAAGACCTAATAGTGTATACAAGACCTCTCAAAGCAGTGCAGAGGTGTGACAGGAATATTTTGGTGGAGAATCTCTCATAGTTTGGTCTGAGGGAGTGGAGCTGATTATTTATGGACGGTGCAGTGTGAACAGCTGTTGCTTCTAGTAAAACATGTTTTTGTGGTTCTTAATTCACTAATTTGTTTGGGAATAAGTGGCCTCTGATTGTTGTGGTGCACACTTTAGTTTTGTTTTTGTCTCTGGTTACAGAACAAACAGTAGTTTTTGAAATCTTAATCCATTTATTAAAATGAAAAGAAGATGTCATTATACAAATAAATCAATTTACGTCATAGCTTTAAAATCAAGCCACGCACGTAATGTTTTCACCTGCAGAGGGCAGTCTCAGCTGAGAAATAAGCAGTAGAGCTGAGCGCGGATGAGTAGAAGTTACACTTGTACATCTAGTTTAAACAAATACAACAGCCCTGCAAGAAATCACTTATGAAAATTGTGATGTTCATTTTAATGTTCATCCCTTTTCTAGCTGAGGAGAGACTAAATATTAGAATCACTAAACCTCCAAAATGCCCTTAATTTAGATAACATGCTTTAAAACTGTTTCAGCAAAACTGAGCATCATAATCTTCATGAAGGGAGGATTTACTGCAAAACTGCTGTATTAATATTAGTTATGTGTGAGTGTTTGATGCACTTGAAACTGCCAACAAGGTAACAGAACAGGTATTTTTCACAGATATATTGTGGATTTAAGTTGAAATACTTGGATTAAAAGTCAGTAAAAGGAGCAAAGAAATCAGTGTAACAGAGTTTTCTAAAATCATGGACAGGCAGCAGCATACTGAAGGCGTGTTCGACTGTATTGTGATATCTCATTAGGAGGCCTGAACCATGACAGTTACATCTCCAGCTGTGCTGTTGGTCAGTTCTTGGTTGAGTGATTCCTCCTGACCTCGGCGTGCCTGAGCGTTGCCCTCAGTGTTCAAACTATCCATGTTGCTTGTTGACAGCAGCTCCCCTCTGAGGCTGCTGGGATTGGCCTGATGCTGACCTCCTGCCAGTCTGCTGGAGGAGAGGAGGAGGAGGAGAGTACTTTAGATTGTGAGGAGAGAGTGAAGACGAGAGGAGGAGAGATTTCTTGACTGCTTTTTGCCTCGCCTGATATACGCGAACACAAACATACATTTGGCAGAGTTAATCTGAGGTTTTCTTCAGCTTTCCTCCCACACATTTCCACTCTGAGTCAAAGGACAAAGTGTTTATTTATTAAATTACTACCTTCGTCTTACTTCCAGGTACCCTTTATAGGTAATAATTAGTTGTCAGGTGTATAATGACAAAAATATTTTGACCATTGTTATTTAATTTGCAAGCTGATATAATGGAGTGTGAGCTGGTTTCATGTCCAGCAGGCTGTGTTGACTACAGGAACAGAGAGTGGTGAATTATTGTAATTTGAAAGGAAAATGATAGGTTCCCTGCATGCTCATAAATAGTCTAACTATCATCACAGAGCAGCTCATGGTGCATGCTAAATTAGCCCTGAATTTTGTGCTGTAGATCAACCAGAAATGCCAGAGAATCAATTAATGATTAATATGCCATCTGCTGGCGGTGGCGCTTTGACTATCAATACAATTCCCCTCTGATGTTTAATCACCTGATACAATTGTGTTGGAACACAACAACAGAGCTTTTGGAAGTGCTGTAGTGTCAGCGAGCTCAAATGTTTTGATCCACCTCCGCGATGCTCATAAGATATTTACCACTCCAGTGGAGAAACGTGTCTACAGGGCCCGACAGCGAGGCGTGCATGCAGATATCTGCTCAGTGTCTGAGGCTGCTGTGGAGATCCCACCCAAGGCAAGGCTCCATTCACTCTGCAGCACAGAGGATGTTATGGATACAGCCTTGACAGTGTGCTCCAAGCCCGAGGCCCGAAGAGGGGCAGGAAACAGTTGGCTCTTGGTCAACTGAAGTGGTGCCTGGGACTTTCCCACACGCCCCAGGGTCCTCCTCATTCAGCTCAGTCGGTGGTTGGAGCGTGTGTCTGCACCACTTCACACCGGGGAGAGCAGAGAGGGGGGATGCGCAGGCTTACTGTAGAAGTTGGAGAAAACTTTTCAGAGGGGATTCATTGCCCCTTAACTAAGAGAACAGCATAAATTATTTGCACTGGCAGATGTTCACAGACCCAAATATGCATGAATTTGTGGAGCTGGCAGGCTTCCCTCAGCCAAACGTACTGGTTTTCACGATGCGTGCAGGAGCAGTTGTTATTCTGGCTGTTTTACAGAGAGCATTAATCTGAGCTGTCAGCACCACCACCCACTTTGGTGGAAATTATTTCACTCCATAATAAGGGAACTCGGGTGCTGTATTACATATGGCGGTCAGGGCAGCATTCTTGGTGGGTCTGTCATCATGTAGCTGTTCTCCAACAGTGGGCCTTCTGTGTTTGGCCTGGAGCACACTGTGTCACTCAGAGATGAAAAGACTACACTGACTAGACATTAAATGAAACCACCACCTCTCACATCCTCTCTGCTGGTGAAGATGAAGAGGACCTCATGCCAGGAAGCAGGACAAATCCACAGCCATATTGACTTCTCTCTGACTTTACAGCATTTTGACAACAGGCAATTTGCCTCGTCTTTGTGCAGCTGTGTGTGAAAACAGGTCAGGTCACAAGTGAACATCATCAAAAGTTAAAATACATCAGAGCTATGGACAAAATAACATGGCACCCGATAATATCAGACTGCAGTGAGAGATTTTTCTCCTTGTTCTTTTCATTTATTTTCAGCTAAAAAATGTGGAGGGGTGTTGCAGTAAATTGCATAACATCCAGTGCAGTGTGATACAGAGGACCTATAGATTCTTGATTTGACCAACCAATCCGAGGTCAAAGGTCAGCTGGGCCATAGGTTTGTTGCTTCCTCACGGTCTGTTGTAACTTTTCAGCATCACTTGATGACAATCCTCTCTTAGCCATAAACTAGGCTGCAGCACACTTCAGCCCTTAGGAAGCCAAACTCTGCCCTGAGACTGCGGGGCCTGAGGTGGACCTGGGCTGCATGGAGAAACACAGAAGAATGACAATTCAGTATTCAGATACTCACTTGACTATTACATGCAACCATACCTGCACATAGTGAAATAGAAATGAATGACAGCCAGCTAAAGGTCTTCACAGATCCAAAAAGTCATACCTGAAGACTTCTGTCCCTGTTACCAACTTTGCAGGTTTAAAATGAGAACCGGTCAAACCCTCCTCACAGTTAGCGTCCTGGTAGAGGTCTTCGGGTATGACCAACCCCATGAATACCTGAGGGTCCGACCCAGACCAGACTGGGTCTCAGATCTATTCATATGAAGTGACTGCAGGTCTGGTCTGGGGTCATTACTTTTTGCCACTGGTCTCAGATCTCTGTCTTTGAAATGTTGGACCCATTAGGACCTGCCACTACCGGTGATTTTTCATTTACGTCTAATTTTGTGGAATTATCCTGCTTTTGTTGTGTGTGTTGAGTGCAACAGCGAACAAACAACAGTGTGGCCACAAGGTGGTATCATTGATTTGACGTTAGTTACCTTACTGCTTCCGGATCGGAGTTCAGAGAGAGCAGAGTGATAGCAAATAAGCAATGCTAATGTTAACAGACATGAATCATGATTAAATTTCAAAAGGGCAAACAACCAAGTTTTATGTTATGTTAGATGCTTCAGACT
>JAQFJA010000023.1:17261409-17272210 GCA_029874485.1 Naso brachycentron
CATCATCTCACGCACACAGCCCATTCCCTGTTCACCACTTATTCTCTCCCCTCCATCCTAACCTCTCGAACCTGCCTGCCTGCCTGCCTGCTCGTCGAAATGTGTGATGTTTTTCCATATCTCATGTTTTGCTGCTCCAGTGCTCCCTTCAATCCAATCATCAGCACAGTATGTTTTATGGATTAATAAGAAATGATCCTGGAAGGTCCAGTCAGGCAGTTGAGGAGCCGAAAGCAGAAGGATGAAGCAATGAGACAGAGGGGGAGAGGGGCAGGGTGCCGTCTGCAGTCGAATTTTAATGAGTACCAAGGGGAATATCCTGTGTTTTTTTCTTGGGGTATCCTTCTGCTGCATCGCTCTAAATCACTGTCACACAAACAAGGTATTTCCCATCATGCCTCTGGTTTGGCTTGGTAACTGTGTCATCCTGTGGCACAGGCACCGTACCGGCACACCTGCTCTGCTATCCTAATTGAACAGATGATCTGCCAATTTGTCATGTTTATCTTCAGAGGCGTTCTGGCGTCAATGCCCTGCTCTGCTCAGCCCCCTCAGAACACAGTGCAGATGTTAGCAGAGCTTTTTTTCATGACAGATCTTGTAGTCATTACTGAATAATTCATCGCCGCATTCATGTCTTTAGATAGCATCTCCAGCATCTTGCTCTGCTTTTTTTGGCTCTCTCTCTTCCATCTCCAGCTCCTCACAAGGGAAAAGTTTATTATTCTCTCCTCTGACAGCGAAGTGTATGGATGAAAGATAATTGCTTGGCTTGACTCAGCCATTGATATGAAAATAGGATTGAAATTATTCACTGTGGTTTAAAGGTTAGTTGAAGGTTATTATTCAGAGAGAGGCGTGGAGGAGAGGAGGCTCTCCGTATAGCCTTGTGGCAGGCCTGACAAGACATTTCTAAAAGGCTAATATGCTGCGCATGCTGCAAAGGCCATTCAATGAACAAAACTGAAAGAGTCTCCTGAGATCTTAACACTGGAGAAGTCAATTATTTAGCAGCAAATTACGGCACACTCTGCGCATAAACATGATGCTCCGAAATGAGATCGTGAGCTTGATTTTCAGCACACTCCAGTGTCTTTTATTCAGATTCTTATTTGTCCTTTCATTCAGCCTCTCATGCATGGCGGAATGTAATATGAAAACTATAATGAAGAGGGAGAGGGCTTTCTCAACCAGTTTAATGTATTCGATTCGTTGCATGCTTATAGGCTTGTTATGGTTCAGATGGACTTTGAACACGGGCTTAATGAATCACCTCCACCAGCAGCCGTCTGATGTTTTTGCTCTGATGTCTGTGGTTGGCCCATCACTACTTACGCCAGCCTCTATTACCATGGCAACTGTGAGGATGTATGCAGGTAGCGTGCTGTAAGCGGGGAGAAGTCATGGTGTGCTGTTTGATAGCAGCCACACAGCAGCAGACGGCTCTGTCTGTCTGTCTGCAGGCGGATGGTCCTCGGTCTGCACCAATATGTTGAGGCAGCAGAGTAAATATTCACTCAGATTCATAATTGAAGTTTCAGTGCAAAGATATACAGGCTTTTCTTGTTTTCCTCCCACATGATATTTTTCATCATTCACCCTTTAAATCCTCCTATTCCGCTTTAATTTCAAATTTTGTATTAAAAAAACGTGGACAGCTTTCGTGTTAAACCTGTATTTATTGACAGCATTAGTGTAAAAGTTTCCTGATTAGTTTTCAGAACCTAAATCCTCATCTGGAAATTCTGAATCTGCATTCATTGGTGATACTTTCATGTGAATACATCAAAGAGGAGTGAGATGAGAGGCAGAAATGATCACACTCCTCTGGGGAGAGCGCTACAGTTCACACCTCCTCTTCACCTGTTTCCTGGCTCGCTCTCACACACGTTCCCTTTTCTGTGTGTCGAGGTTTGGTATCTGCATCCAAAGATGCAGGTGTGATCATTCACCCGTTCGTTCTTAAGTCAGAACCACGTCTGCTGCTCTCAAAATACACTTTTATTCAAATTTCTGTCACCAAAAAAAGCCAAGTCACTTTTCCATCACTTTACACAGAAATTCACAATTTGTCAAAGCAGTTCAGCTCCACTGATTATTTTCAATTGAACTGTATGAGTTCCTATTCAGAAATATCTCTCTGTCTCTTTGAAAAAAGGAGGCTCAGATTCAGGAATGTGGCGTCTTTTTCCTCCAGTTAGTCTCTTTTGCATCTTTTGAAAATATTTTGGCATCAGATGCTATCATCAGTTACTGCGCTGCACAGATCAAACCAAACCAAACTGGCAGCAGAAAACTGTCAGGGTCGGCTATTGGACTGTGTGCTGAAAGATTCTGTGGTGATGAGGTCTCACACAAAGTGTTTCCACTGGGTCACACAGAGGCAGAGTCAGGCTTCCAGTGCTAATGATAGACAGCATGCTGTCGATATCTGTCTGCTCTTCTGTTTCAGGCCTGTGTAAAGATCACTGACTCTGTTTCTCCCCACCTCCTTCCATCACTCTTCTTCTGCATTGTGCAAAGAAATTGGATCCTGTTCTTAAATCCAAGCACTTCAGGATGAAGTTTTTCTGAAGCCCAAACTGCTTGTGTGATTACAGACTGATCGATACCTTGTGGTGTCCCCAGCCAGCTCACCCTGCTGGCACAGGAAATGATGCGATCCATGTGGCTCTGACATTGACAGGCCCCAGAGAGACGACAGCTTCACTTACTAGAAAAATGCTCTCCATTAGTGCGGCTGGGTGGCTCTGCCCTGTCATTGTTATTCTAACAAGACTGTGACATTTGTGTTATGTGGATGGCAAATGCCTTTCTAATCATCTGCTCGCAGCACTATTTGAATTTTCATCAACTTTGATGGACAGCTTCTGAAGAATTATCATTAAGAAAATAAAATCTCCCCTGACCCCAAATGCCACAGCATCTTCCACGCCCTGACCGAGTCCCACAGAGCTGGTGACAAAGGCTGTGGACAGCGGCACAGCTTCTCCCTCCGTGCCGCTGCCCTTTAGCTGTTGTGTTGCGGCTCAGAGGTTAAACCTCATGACTTTTCTCATAGTTATGGAGAGAGGCCTGGTGATAGGCCACGCCCTTTCTCAGACCTCACAGACCCCCTGCCCGGAAAGTGGTGCTTATATCCACGTCAGAGAACAGCAGCACTTGAGGGCACATGTTTTTTATGGCTGAGCCAGCATCTCTTAAACTCCAACACTTGTATTGACCCACCTCCCATCTCTCTTCTCTCTCTCCATCTCATCCCCCACCGTTTCCTTGTTTGAAACAATATAGCCTGCCTGTTGTTATTGATTCCAGAAGATTGGGCCTCGGTAAGTGCTCCTTTGAGTCTGGTGTTATATTAGGCAATTGTTCCAGCAGCAGATGACAGGGCTGGAAAGGTTTTGGCTGGCACTAATAGGCCTGGTATTACCTGTGTGTTAATTGATTGGGCAGCAGAGGGAGGGAGGAATTGGCTGCACTGAACACAAGGTTAAGCAGACGATAAATAAATGCTAACTCAGAACATTCACTTACATAATATGATAGACTAGCTGTGGTCCAAGTAGAAAAATGAAGTCCTTTATGAATAGAAATATGCCCCATTCTATGAAAATCACAAAAGGGCAAAAGATGACACAAATCTGAAAGTTTATCAGTCCTGTTACTGGGGCAGATCGCTTCATACTCTGAATTTAGCTGGCGTTGGTGAAGCCAAACGTTCTCCGGTTGGCCCTGCAGAGCGTATTTGTGTCTGAGCTGCACAGTCAGTAGCCAGACATTGTCAACAGTACGAGAGCAGTATTGCATGCAGGGCTGTTTTATGGGAGCTAGTCGAAGTAAATGCTCCATTCATCCTGTCTGTCTGCACTGGCTTCCATTTCCTCCTCTGTCACACGCATGATTAAGACCAGCTTGAAGCATTTATCACAAGGCCGGAACATGGGGGGCAGCTGGTGGAGAGTTGTGGTGGAGTTCAAGCAGAAAAGGAAACCGAGCCCACCTTTCTTCTTGTCTTTCTAACATACAAACATCTCTCACATCTCTGACGTGTCAGTAAAATGTCAACAGTGAAACCTCCACCCCCACCCCACCCCCCACCCCCAGCTCTCCCATTGGTGCTGCACAATGATTCAGGATCAGCTGGACCTGATAACATCATTCTGACAGCCATAATATATTATGCATCTAATTCCATTAGCAGTGGGTGGTCATCAGTTGTTTTCAATGAATTCAGTGTGTATTTGTCTGCATATGTTTTTTTAGTTTTGGTCAAGTGAATCCCATTAGATTCCGTTTCCAATAACAGCATGTTTTGCTGCGGTTGCATTTCAGTAGAGAGGTAATTTGCTAATGGCATGGCCCTTATTAGAAAGCAATTATTATTAATTACCAGTGGGTGATACAAGGGCTGATTTAGTCCTTACAGCCTGCTGTTTTTCTGCCTCTGTGTGTGTGTGTGTGTGTGTGTGTGTGTCCATGCTGTCTCTCTCAGAGATGATTGCCAGCCCCACGCCATCGCCCTCACCTCCCACTGGCCTGCTGCCAAGCAGCGACATTGTCATTATCAGTGTGCCAGAGGGCTGGGTAAATGTCATTATTGTAGCTTGTGGATTCCTCCAGGGAATCAGCAGCTACCCGATTAATTTCTCTAACAGCCCGGGAAATATTTGTTGCATCACCAGCCTGGTTCATGGCAAACATCTATTGCTGCTATGCAATTAACGACATAGATCATTTACATAGTCACAGAGCTAATTTTCATAATGTTCACTTTATTATCAGAGGAAGAAATTAACCCAGGAATTTATTTACACACCCACTGCAAATGGTAACAGTGTGCTAATTGGCTGTTAGATGATTAATAAGCTTATAGCACATGCTAATGAATGGTGCACTCACTGTTTCCGAGGTGCTCCACTGTGCTTGTGTTTTGGCAGCTTAATAAGACGGATAATTATGTACTTGTTGCTTCCGCTTTCAAGCAAATACCATCAAACATTAAAAAAGATTAAACTCGCTCATATTGCTTTGAGCTTCTGTTGGTTCCCCATTTTGTTTTGTTATAAATGCAGATGTTATGTCAAGGCTCTGATTTGTTAGCATCCAATTATGTCTCTAAAGGACCACTGTGTTGTCTAAAGTATACTAATCAATCAGTCAATTAATCCAACAATTGATGCCTTCATTTTCATTGCACAACAGTAAAATGAAATTAAAATCACATGCAAGCAGAGACATGGAATGGTATAGCCTGTTAAAAAAAAAAAGTCTAAATATCACAATGAGCATAAAACATTTGTATAAAATCAAAGGGTATTAATAGCACAACGGGTGGAATATCATTCAAGTAGTGTTATTCAGAGTGTATTGCACATGCTCAAAGTGTATCACATGCATGGGCCTTTGTGCACATAACACAATAAACCAACATGCTGAACAAAGGTACAGTTTGAGCTTTTCTCAATAGTACATATGAAGAAACTAAATGTAATCAGTAAATGAGGCAGGTGTTCTTGCATAATTTTATATGTAAAAAGCAAAATCACCAAAACACTAAAACGAGGGCCCTGTGATTTCCGCAATCAGGAAATTGCAGACAGAATTGCAAAATTGACTCTTCGCTAAGCACCGCCCTCGAACACAAATAGGCCAGTCAGAGCATAGCATTTGCCAGCTCTGATTGGGGTCTCACAACTACACAACTGTGCTCCACTGAAACTATTTATTTATTAATTTACAGTAGGGACAATGCATATTAATGAACACTGACATGTAAATATGCCAGACTGTAGCCATAGGCTAATTTCCATGTTAGACAACCATACAGTAGTACTATACTGTAATACATAAAGACACGTTTACACAAAAAACAGAAACAATTTCAAAAAAACAAACGAAAAATTCTACACACACACACACACACACACACACACACATATATAATACAAATCAGAGCACATAATACAACAAATGATAACAAAACACCATGAACTGTACAGTAAAGGCAGTAAACTGGGAGTAGTGACCGTCATAGTACAGGTAGTTTAAGTGCTTGACAGGATAAAGTGCTTAATAGAATAAAGTGCTAAGTGTCTAATGTGTATTGCAGATAGCCTCAATGCAAAGCGTAAAGTGCTGCTATCATTGCACATAGCCCTACTGCTCAAGGTTTTCAGATATTTTACATGGTCACATGTTTGGTTTACTCTTAACTACAGCTTCAACTGCCTCTTAAAAGTTACAAAGTTGGCACACTCCCTCACTGAAAGTGGAATATTATTCGAAAATATGCAACCTTTAAATGACAGGACATTTTGGGAAGAGGATGTCCTTCTAAAGGGAACCTCGTAGTCGCCTCTATCAGTGGCTCTGGTTACTCAAGAGGTGGAGCCACTGGTAGACTTCTGCTTGATGAACTCATTCAGTGGTGGTGCCAAACCATGTAAGAGACTCTACATATAAGGCAAGAAGTTTTGAGATTTTTTAAATGATCAAAGTTTGAGAGATTATACTTATCAAGAATGCTGCGGTGGTGGTAGGGAAGGGGTTTTCTGTCCAGGACTTTCAGCGCTTTTTGATGCAATAGGTTTAAGGGTTGTCACGCATCTAAATGACCAGCTGGTGATATAGTAACCAATATGAGAAAATATCATTGAGTGTGAAAACACAAGAGCTTTTACTACACTTTTGACCTGGCTCCTAAAAGATAGTGTTTGATCCACCACAGCCCCAAGGTATTTGAATTGGTTTACATTTTGAAGCTCCTTCCCTCCAAGGTAGATCTTGGAGGAGGGCAGGTGGGTTTTGGATTTGGGAAACATCATGCGTACAGTTTTTTTGGTGTTCAAAGAAGGGCATGAATTAGTCAAATAGTCCTGAATATGGGTCATGGCAGTTGTCAACTTTTGACTTGTGTGTTTTTAGCATGAGTAAAGACTGCTGTATCATCAGCGTACATTATGATGTCAACATTCTTGTATACACTAAGCATATCATTTACATACAGTGAGAAAAGTAATGGACCTAAAATCGATCCTTGGGGGATCCCTACAAGGCAATGGGGGGTGTTGCCAATGCGTGGGACCACCCATACGTCACTTTGCTCCCCCTCCAAAACAATGCAAACATGTTGAAGCGGCCGCCTCAGACGTTGGCAAAGTCGGCAAAAAAGACTTTGAAACTCCTCACTTACCCTAAATAGAGAGCCGAGCAAAGACCACTTGCGATCTAAAGCCCATGTGAAAAACAAGAAAAAAACGGCATGCTTGGGAATTCCAATAAATTAAAATGGGGATAAAGGAATTTGGAAAAAAAAGCAAACAGATTTCATAGGGCCCTAAAAAACACATTTTTGCCTGAAATGCCTCTGCAGTTCACTGATAGCCCTTGAAGGACCACAAAGAGACATTTACATCTCTAAACTTTTTCTTCTAATACAGTGATCATTTATTATTCATTGCACTGCTGCACTTAAAACGACTGTGTTCACTCTTAAATTATGTCTCAGTTCTTTGGAGGGAATCACAAAGTGAAGACCAAACGCTCTGACAATGAGTTTGTCTCAGGAGGCTGCGTTCATTGACTGTTGTGTAACCATGTTTAACATGTTGTTGGCTCACCATCCTGACACTGTAGGGGGAGAGAGAGGCTAGGAAGCACTGCATTCTTCTGTCAAAAGTTCATTTTTTTCTGAGCATAAAGCAGCATTTTGTAGATAATTCCTGCAGTTTTCAACTTTCCTTACATAAGATCCAATTTGAAACAGCTCGGTCTTTACTGGGAATTCACTCAGTGGTTTTTGTTTTCCATCTGCTCTGTATAGAAAAGTCAGTGATTGTCTGTAGTGGTGAATCCTCTGGGAAAGCTGGCTATGAATATTTGATGTAAATCCTCCTTTTTATCACTGACACAGCTCAGAGCAGGAATCCTCATTGATCTGCTGTTATAATCACAGATTAAAGGAACTCTCCCCAAACAATTCCCTGATTAAAGCCATGTTTATACGCTCTGCTCATAACCAAGTGAGATTCACACAGAGGCATTGAAGAAAGCCTCTGCAGGATGAGTCGAGCTGCTAACACACAGGCTTTAATGTGGCTCCCACTGGCTATTGTGAACACCAAGTCTCTGGATCTGTTTCAACTCATTAGCTCCAAAAATTGGCCTGAATCTAACATGTCATGCTTCTGAATTGAACCCGCCAAGAGATGAGGCGATACAAGAGAAAGAGAAACTGAAAGAAACATTTTTCAGGGTTCAACAGATTTGTTTCCCGTGGATCTGGTCTGTTGTGCACACAGCAAACCGTTCAACACACGATACGAGATGTAGCTTCTCTTTCACATGAACACAGAAGATGCCAGAAGATTCTTACATAAATTTACTGCTGCACAAACTGTTAATTTGTGATGTCTTTTCTCATTTCACATTCAATTACAGCATGCACGTTTTCTGCTTTCTCTGATTTATTAGCATCTGACCTTAACTCAAAGCTTTACTGGAATCAAATCCTGAATTCTGATTGAAAAAACTTAAATAAATACCAGCTCATCCATTCTGCAGAGAGGGATAAATACCCAACCTGCAAGCCAATGGTATTTCAATGGGCTCTTGGCCTCCTGTCAAACCTCCATTTGTGAGTTTAAATGATTGGTGAATTTCATCTTAATTACACCAAAGACGAGCCAAGCCCAGAGTTCATTCTCATCTTGTTCGGTTTGCCAATTATGGATGTGGCTGGCAATGCAGTGACTTCCACCTCTCATTTCTAAAACACATATTGTCCCCCGAGCAGAGGAGGTTGGTACGTGCCCGGCTTCCCACCGCTGTGCTCAGAATGAAGCAGATGAGATTACTGTGTGTGCACGAAGACGGTTTCACCTAATATCAACTTCGAGGCTGCCGCGTGCATACTAATCATATGGATGTTCTTTCACAGGAACCAGCTCTTACCTTCATTAGTGTCTAAAATTAAACCACTTTTTTACGTGATTGATATTCCAGACAAATTTAACAAATGAGAGACTTCTGAGACTGATAACTGTGACAAAGCTACACCAACTAACTTCACCTTCACAGGGTTCTGTGCTGAGGAATAATCGCTGTGGAGCACATTAATACCTGAGAAATCAGGACAAAGAGAGGTATTTTTGTCCCTCTACCAACTCCTGTTAGAGAGGACTGGTAATTTGTGCTTCCCCATATCAGATTAAATTTGCTTTCTTCATGCATGTGCAGAAGATAAACTGTTTCAGTGCTCAGAGTTATGATTATCCTGGTGGCAAGGACAGAAAGATAGAGAGGCTATAGCAGCCCCTGGTAATTAAATTAGCCCTGAGTGGCTAATTGGATCAATTTGGAAGGCAGACACTGTCAAGGATAAGAGTAATCATCTATGCAGTAGCAATCTTTTATTGCTTAGACACGTCTTGTAAAAAGACAAGGTGTGATCCCGAAGGTTAATGTAATTACTGTCCAATTCTCTCACCCACCGTGCACAATAATGCTAATTAATCTGAGATTTCTGGACTATAATGAAGCGCGACAAGCCAGGTAATGCTGATTATAGAATTTAGGACATGACTGAATATTCTGCCTTATTTCCTCATCCCAGGCTGGTTGATGATGCTGCAATTAGCCCACTCATTTCTTGCACTTTTACAAGACTATTGACCTCAAAAGTGTTCGATCTGCAGTAAAGTGAAGATATTTCATCCTCATCTGCATGGAGTTTACGTGCAACAGTCATGCATTTTCCTCCAATAAAGTGGTGATTTACATTTCATCCAAGGCGAGCTCTCTGGGCTCAGCGAGGTGTTAAGCAATGTAATGAGAGAGAGACTTGGCTTATGAACAGATCATTCATATTCATTAGCAGCAGGCATTAACATATGATGCCTGTGACAGATCTCTGATGCATGTTTTATGAATGCAGTTAATGGCACGCTGACAGCACGACAGGCCATAGAGGACTAGAGCAATCCACCAAATGAAAGCCACAGAGTAGTGGGACGATTATTGATTCTCCCCTGTGTCCTATTGATCTCTGACGTTTTCATCTGGCACACAGTTGCTAATCTGCTGTGTATCAGAGAGACACACACAGTGCAGCCCATTGACTCTGCTATCAATAGCCACAAAGCTGGATATCATTAAATCCTCATCACTTTGTTTCCCCCGGCCAGCCGCCACAGACCACTGAGCACTCTGCGTGACCTCTGAATAACCACTGTCCACTGGCTTGTTTATGGCCCCGGATCCTGCTGGGTGACATTTACTGCCTCTTTTTAATAGGCCAGTGTAACAGCTCTGCTGTACATAGAACTGATATCGACCACTGCCTCAAAGTGTGCGACTGTGAGTGAGCACATATAGTAGGTCAGCCACCGTAAATGGAAAATACTCTCAGCCTTCGTCAGCTACACATTTTTTTATGTGCTTATGTGTCATCAGGGCAATTTGTAGAAACAGATTAATGAAAACTCATCTGCACATTCTAAAGAATTTCAGCACATTTAAAAGGGTAGTCCACTGTTTCTACGCATCAAGATGAGTTTGTAGGTTGTAGTTCTACTTTTTTTTAAGGAGCACACCGGTGTTGCTACATGTCAGTCTTTTGTCAACATCAATCACATAGGTTACATAAACTCCGCCCATTTTTCCCAAAAAAGCTTTATCTATGAGATGTGGTGCTTGTTTACCTTTCATTCTTTTTTCAGTAGACGTTACAGGAAGTAGCTGAAAATGTGTGACAGTGTTAGTTCAAAAGACCGTCTGTGTCAAAATCCTTCTTCACACTGAT
>JAQFJA010000023.1:17301912-17315536 GCA_029874485.1 Naso brachycentron
TGTGTTTAGCTTTGTGTTTTAATGTCGGCACGTGAGAGGACACCACTAAACATTCAGCGACTTTCACATCTTTTAAAGTGAGTGTTTATTATATTTTCTGAGGGATTGTCTGAGTGCTCATGCTCCTGCGCTGTGTTCAGCTAGCAGTAACGTCAGCAACGAGCTCCAGCTCTCAGATGTGCACCGTTTGTCACCGTTTGTAATAATGCTGTAGAACACCGTATTGTTCGAAAATATCCTTATCACAAGGCTTAATGTGCAAAAAAACAAACTTCTCCTTTAAACAGGGATTGAATCCAACTTTACTTTGCTTTTGCTGTTGATGTAGAATCAGAAATATTCCTATTTTATTTTCATCTCATGCACGATTAACACTGTGTAATTGTGTGTGTCATGCGTCAGCTGTGCCGAGCAGTTAGTTAGTCATAATGTCTGCTTTCCTCAGCACAGATCTGGGGCTTATGCCACCCTGTTCTGGTATTGAAATAGCGCTGAGGGGGATTGCTGTCTGATCCTGACAGTAATAGATGTGTGAATGTGCTAATATCATCCAGGGTTTAACTGATGAGCTTCACGTTCAGTGTGTGGTTTCTCCTCGCCTTTTCCCTCCGACCCACTTGGTGTCTGTCTATCTCCCTGTCTACTTGCAGCAGCAGCAGCTCCAGGCACAGCACCTCTCCCATGCTGCTCACGGGCCTCCGGTCCAGCTGCCACCTCACCCCTCAGGCCTGCAGCCGCCTGGCATCCCCCCTGTGACGGGCTCCGGATCAGGCCTGCTGGCACTCGGTGCCCTGGGCAGCCAAGCCCACCTCCCAGTGAAGGATGAGAAGAACCACCATGATCTGGAACACAGAGGTGAGGAATTCAGCTCAGGCATGTTGCCGTTGAACTGAGGATTAGCTGCTCAACGGGTGCATGTAGTAGAATTGATACGTATATTCATTTCAACATTATTGCATACACGTAGAACAGAGAAAAAACAGTCCAGTGTGAAGTGCTTCTCCCTCTCAAGAGCAGAGTTGTAGGGCCCTTAGGTGAGCAGCACATCCTGTCTGTTCACATTCTGTCTGGGTAATGAGCCGGTACATTCCCAGCCCATGACTGCATAAGCTATTCAACAGCTCCAACACACGGTGATAAGAGGGGCCATGTGCCCCGCAGTTGATTCTCACACGTTCAGCCAGAAGCATCTGTTGTGATATGCTAACTGACGTTTTTTCTCTTTGCTCCACTCGGTTTCATCATCACCTCGGCCGCCATCATGATGTCTGCAATCCAGAGAACACGGTGAGTGTCCAAAAACACAACTTTGGTTTGTTGCAGAGCTTGTTGGTTTTAGAATTTATCACATTTTTGCCAAGTAACAATTCCTGCTAACATTCTTCCCATGATTTCATGCAGTGTTGTAAGCTGCCTCCAATAAAATCATTAATTGGAAATAAGGTTTGGAATACAAGTCATGTGCTTTTAATCCTGAAGGGAAATGACTGGTATCATGCCGGAGAGATTAGAAGCCTTGTAATTTCATGACAATAAAAGAAAGACTTGGACTTCCCCTTCTTAAGGGATTTATTTGATCTTCTCTACTGTTACTGTCTCCCTTGTTTACCAGCTCACTCTCTCTCCTCTTTGGCATGTGATGAATATTTATGAACACAAATAGAGAATTGTTTTGTTTTTCATTTTCTCCTCCCCGTCTGGCTGGACCTGCTAAAGCGTTTTATTTGAATGGCTGCAATCTCTGATGACTTGTGATGGGCCTGTGAGATTGTGTTTCTGCAGGCTGGGCCAGCTGAATGGGTGCAGTCGTGTCTGAAGAAATGGAACTCCTGGGGCGATTAGCAGGCCTGTTTTGTTTCTGTGCTCTTGTCCCAGGTCATCTGATAGCACAGTGGTGACTTTGGTTAATGAGTCACGCTAAGCATCTCTTTAAAGGTCAGCCATTGTGCAGACAGTGGCCCTTTGCCCAGACTGCTAGTCCATCGGCCACTGCCCACTTCTCTGGGCTGCTGCTGACTTTGTCCATGTTTTTGCTTTGGTCTTCAGTGGAAGGGAGGAGGCAATCAGAAGAACTTGGCAGTTTACAGGCAAATGGCAAACTCCTGTGAAAGCCGCTGGACACCTGCCTAGTTCCTCCCATTCTGCTGGTGTTTGGAGTGAGCTGTCCCAGCTTGTGTGGGCAGGCAGGCTCCATGAAGAAGCACCAGTCAGTCCCACGCTGCCGTGCCCACTGGCAGGATATAGATTCTCTTTCTTTATCAGAGCTCAAAGCCTGAACTGACATGGTGCCCAAGCATGCTGCGGCAATCAATGCCCAATGCCCACAACATACAGTCTCTCTCTCTCTACCTCTCTATCCCCTCCCCCATCCCTTCCTCTCTCTTGCGCTTAGCCTGACTGCCTCTAGAGAAAAGGCCCTCTGTTCAGCCACAACACACTGCTCATGTCCGTGTGAGGCTGTTTGTTGTCCAGTTATAGGGAGGAGGGAGCCCAGCTCGGAAAACAAGCCCTCCTCCTTTCAGTTCAGATAACGGCCCATTCTGTCGTTTGGCCAGTGACAGGCTTGGCTGGTGTCAGGGTACTGCTTGGATCTGGCCCACAGCTGCAATTTGAGAGTCTGCAGCATCCATAGTTGTGTGAATGAGGGAGTTTTAGTGTTTGGATTGGCGCAGCATGTTTGCTGTAAATTTTGTATCTGATAAAAAACTCACTGCTCCCTTTACTGGTGGAAGATGAGACAGTACTAAGTGTGTATGGTTTTCTCTTTGCAGAATAACTCGATATCCCCATCAGAAAGCCTACGCACATCAAGTGAGAAGCACCGCAGCTCCTCTGATTACAGTTTGGACTCTAAGAAACGCAAAGTGGAGGAGAAGGACAGCATGAGCAGATATGTAAGTCCACAAAGGAATTGTTCACTCATTTACTTTCTTGCTGAGAGTAAGACAAGGGGGTCCAGACCGCTCATGTGTCTGTCCGTTAAATATGAAGCTACAATCAGGAGTTTGGTAGCTTAGCTTATGATAAAGCTTGGAGACACGAGGCAACATCTCTCCTGCCTCTTTGACCTCTGAAACTCTTTATTTTGCATGTTATATGAGAGGTTATGTGTGGCACAATTTTCAGCCGCGTGACAGCACATCTCCAGGAAGTCCAGCAAGTCCTGAGCAAGAAAGCAAATAAGCGTGTTTTTCCTAAATGTCAGCATATCTCTTAGGCTGTCTTGTGTTCAGACATGTTTTTTTTTTTCAAGTATCATTGAAAAAGAAAGGTTTCTTATTGTGACGAGTTTGCCAATTATCTTCACAGGACAGTGATGGAGAGAAAAGTGATGACCTGGTGGTAGATGTGTCTAATGAGGTGAGCATTGCAGCATGTAGCTTTTAATAGCACATTGACATGTGCTGAGATGGAGCCATTACGTAAATGTCAAAATGTATTGCTATGTGTCTGCAGGACCCTGCCACTCCACGGGCGAGCCCGGCCCACTCACCGCCTGAAAATGGCATAGATAAGCCCCGCCCTCCAAAGAAAGACACACCCAACAGCCCTGCATCAGTGGCCTCCTCTGGAAGCACCCCGTCCTCCAAGGCCAAGGAGCTCAGTCATGTAAGACACTAAGAGTTACAGACAAACTAGGACAGAAAGGGTTTAAATGAGAATTGCAGAGAGAGCAAAGGGACATGTGCAAATAAATCTAGGACGTTTTCTGTGGTGGATTAGGACTGGCTGTCGGTGCTTTAAGTGCATGACTAAATGTTGGGGATAATATTGTCCCGCATCAGGATCAGTCAGGTCTTCTCTCTTAATAGCTCAATGTATTTAACTATTCCAGGATTTTTTTCCCTCTGCCTCACTAAAAGATTAAAGCCAAAGCAGTAAGGGGATAAAAACGGCCCCAGCTCCATTGTGGTCATAATAGGTTTTAGAATAAATAGCAGTTTATAGCTCGGCAGGACTATGAGGGTTGTCAGAATTAGATTGGATTAAGTTCAGTTTGCTCTCAAATTGTCAGTCTGCACAGTGCCTGCTTTGCGGGATTGTGAATTTTCTTGCTCTCTCGTTCCCTCGACAGAATGACAAATCCTCCACGCCTGGCCTCAAGTCCAACACTCCCACCCCCCGCAACGACGCCCCCACCCCTGGCACCAGCTCCACTCCTGGGCTCAGACCCATCCTGGGCAAACCACCAGGCATGGAGGCTCTTGGTTGGTACCACTCTCTTTCCTCTCTAGCAGCTGAGTTAATCTTTTCCTTCCTCTCTCATTGAACTGTTATGACACATCCCGACATCCTTCTCCTGTCTTTGTCCATAGCAGCCCCAGCTTTGCGTACCCCTCTGTCCATCGCAGGCTCCTACCCCACTCCCTTTGCCATGATGGGACATCATGAAATGAATGGAGGCCTGACTAGTCCCGGTGTGTACGCTGGTCTGCACATCTCGCCGCAGATGAGTGCCGCTGCAGCTGCAGCCTATGGACGCTCCCCTATGGTAATGCCTTTTTCTGCCTTTTGTTCCACAACGTACCTGTATCTGGGATCACTTAAAAAACCTCTGACTCCAAAATACAATTGGACACTGTGTAAAATTTAAATAAAGAAGATGTAGACTGAAGTTTGTAGTTGTCAGATAAAAGTTTGACATTTTGGTAAAAGTACACTCCTTTACCTTCTTCTAGTCAGATGAAGAGATTGATTGCTTTCTGGAATCTGTCTGTAGAGTTCAGGTTTTTAGAAGTGGGGTTGTTTTAGGTGCTTCAGCATTGTCAGAGTATTACTCACCTAAAACAATCAATATCATTTGTATATGCTGTATATGGAGTATTTTGACTTGTTTCTTGCTGTTAAAATGCCATTTATGACAGAAAAATCAAATAAAATCCAGCCACCTGACTCCTTTGAAAAACAACTTAACTATTACCTTGTAGAACATGGAAGTTGTTGGTCTGCTGCCGCCTCATTTGTTGTGTTTGTTTGTGTGACTGTGCTACTTTGTTTTTTTTGAATGGTTAGTTTGGATTTGGTCACACAATAATATAAACAAAGTTAGGCAGAGTGAGGCAGTGGTAAACCAGCAACTCCTGCATTCTGCATGGTTAAACTTTTTTTGTTTGTTTGTTCTTTTGAAAAGCGGTCTGGTAGCTTTGGCGAGTGACTCCACAGAGGTTCCCTGTGTGTTTCAGACCGCTAGTAGCTCTGTTGAGCTGTATTACTGTAAGTGGGTCACTGTAGTAAAGCAAATATGCAGATTTACCAAAGTGTTGAACTATTCCACTAACAACATGTGGATTTGATCATGGGTCAGTAACACGTCTGTTATTCATTTTTCAGGGGTTTGATCCTCACACCCACATGAGAGCTCCAGGCCTTCCAGCCAGCCTCACGTCCATTTCTGGTGGCAAACCGTAAGTTTCTCATCAAATATGTTAGTAACATTTTTTAAAACAATATTAATGTAAAACAGTAACACATGTCATGTTGTTTCCATCAGGGCTTACTCCTTCCACGTCAGTGCAGATGGGCAGATGCAGCCTGTGCCCTTCCCGCCTGACGCCCTGATCGGCCCCGGTATTCCCCGCCACGCCCGTCAGATCAACACGCTGAGCCACGGCGAGGTGGTGTGTGCTGTTACCATTAGCAACCCCACACGTCATGTCTACACTGGTGGCAAAGGCTGTGTCAAAATCTGGGACATCAGCCAACCTGGCAGCAAGAGCCCCGTGTCCCAACTGGACTGTCTGGTGAGGATGCTGCTGACTCACGTTTCACTTGTCAACAACTTCTTAACATTCTTCTCTTTCTGTGCAGTTCATTTTGAAAGATGCTGAACTGTAGATACAACTTCACTGCATTAACACTGAGATAATCCTTTGTTACACGTGAGGTCAACAACAGGCACACATCCCATACTAATGCAGCTGATGCTTTGACTCAATGTTTGTGTGAAACAGAAGAAAGTCTGTTTGGCAAAAATCTCACATGGTGTTTTCAGAATAATTCTAGTTGTCTTAAACATCACCGTATAAATCTGTAAATGCAACAAGCTAAAAACCTGTTCACTAGGTTTGAGAATACCCTCAGGTTGGTTTATTATAACAGAAGGATTTTTATCCTCTTTCTCACTGACTTGGTCCTAAATCTCTCTCTGGCTTCACTGCCCTGCACATGTATTGATTGGCTTTGTCTTTTGTGCAACAGAACAGGGATAACTACATCCGCTCCTGTAAGCTGCTGCCTGATGGCCGCACATTGATTGTCGGAGGTGAGGCCAGCACATTGACCATCTGGGATCTGGCTTCTCAGACGCCCCGCATCAAGGCTGAGCTCACCTCCTCCGCCCCGGCGTGCTACGCCTTGGCCATAAGCCCCGACGCTAAAGTCTGCTTCTCCTGCTGCAGTGATGGAAACATTGCCGTTTGGGACCTGCACAACCAGACTCTTGTTAGGTTGGAAGAAATCACTTATTCACTCCGTGTGGTAACAGAGTTGCTGTTGTGTGAGTTATTTGAAAAGGAGGATGTCAATAAATGTTTGTGTGCCTTCTGCTTTTATTGTAGGCAGTTCCAGGGTCACACAGATGGTGCTAGCTGTATTGACATATCCCACGACGGCACTAAGCTTTGGACAGGCGGTCTTGACAACACTGTTCGCTCCTGGGATCTGAGGGAGGGTCGACAGCTGCAGCAGCATGACTTCACTTCACAGGTACAGCCCAGTAGCATAGAAGCGATGGATAACAAACATCCACAGATTTACATCCATGGACAGTTTCTTTCAGCCCCAGAAAGGTCAATAATTCCTGTTCTGTCCCGTTTCCAGATCTTCTCTCTGGGCTACTGTCCGACTGGAGAGTGGCTTGCTGTGGGCATGGAGAGCAGCAACGTGGAGGTGCTCCACCACTCGAAGCCAGACAAGTATCAGTTGCACCTGCATGAGAGCTGTGTCCTCTCCCTCAAGTTCGCCTACTGTGGTATGAACACTCACACATAAAATGTGGCAGAGATAATGCTGACTGTTCAGTCTTAGCCTGTCCTGTTTGGTTTAGTGCTAACACTACAATGCCCTTTTTTCAGGCTGAATGCCTATTGTGTTGTCAAGGTTACAGACCCAGTAACTCTTTATGTGAAGGCATTTTCCAATCACTTCTCTGTCCAGGGAGGCCTGATTCTCACTGATGTTTTCTTTGCAGGTAAATGGTTCGTAAGCACTGGGAAGGACAATCTGTTGAACGCTTGGAGGACTCCTTATGGCGCCAGCATATTCCAGGTATGTAGATCAATACACTCTGTCTGCAGCCAGTCCAAAAGTATACACAGCTGCCTCTGAGAGGAAGGGCACAGCGATCGCTGTCTGACAAGTCTCTCCTATCAGTGAAAACTGAACCTGAGTTATTGACCTGACAAAGAAGTCTTTTTGAGGGGCATCAGGCCAGAACTTAATGTCATTGCAATCTCATCTTGCCCAGTAGTAAGCTAATCCTCTCCACTTAACTTCAAATGTAGAAAATATTAACTGGCTCTGAGACTAATTTATTTATTCTATATCCTCTCCAGTCGAAGGAATCCTCATCTGTCCTGAGCTGTGACATCTCAACAGATGACAAGTATATTGTGACAGGCTCTGGTGACAAGAAGGCCACTGTGTATGAAGTGATCTACTAGAACAGACTGCTGGATGGGAGCATACTCATGCTTAGGAACAGTAGACTCTTCCTCCATCTACCTTCCCTCACACAGACAGCATGGATGTTGCCTGCAGCCCTGGGGTGGATGGGCAGGAAGTTTGGCAGTGCCAGACTGAAATGGACGTTGATACTGTTGTGGCCCTGGATGCTGTGACCTTCGGCTCTGCCCTTCCTCAATCATACTACTAACACTTGTACAGCAAGTGCAGCTCCCCAAGGCACTAAGAAGAAAATAATGTCTTGCTGTTTTTTTCTGTTTGTTGGATATTTCTTTTTTATTCATCCTTATTAATGTGGAGATAAAGTTCCATGACACAACTAGAAGCGGCGCTTCGCTCTGGAGCTTCTCCTTGGAGGTCCTGTGAAAAGTGTACATAATGGAGTAATAAAAGGCCTTTTATAGATTTATATTTTGGTGTCCAGTTACGCTTGTGATGGTTCTTTCTTGTTCTCTCCGTGATTTTCTGTCCCCTCTGGGGATGGAAATTAGATTAGGACTTTGTAAGAGGATATTCTATTTCAGTTTTTTTTCCCTCCTCCGCTTTTTTCAGTGTTCGTTGTCCAGAATGACCTTTTGGGAAATCTAATTTGGATTTTTTTTTTTCTTCCTGACAACAGCATTTTTTTTTCTTCACTATTTGCTGTAACACAGAACACAGACATTTGTCCTGTGGATTTTAGCAGTGGAGATTTCTGGAAAGAGCCTTTGTTTTGACACTGAGAGGAGGAGAAAATCCTGGTTTCCAGTTACGTCTGATCTCTGGCCCTGGTCAGCAAAAATTCAGCTTTGAAATGAAGACCTATCCCTGAACACTGGCTGCTTTCAATGACATTATGGATACCTATCAGCTGGAGGACTGATAGATTTTCTGGAAAAGCGGCTGTGACTCGAGTTCAGTCTTTTGACTCGAATGTCATACAAATCTTCCTTTCTCCACTCAGAAAAGTTTAGTCAGGAGTTAATTATTGTCTCCCTTGTTTGACTCTCTGTGACTGATATGCAAGACTTACATGGTTACTCATAAAGTGGCAGGCAAAGCCATTACCACATTTGACATTTTGGCTACGCTCTGTTTGCTCCTTCGGTATTTCATAGCTAATATTCGACCACAACAGAAACGGTCTTTGCATAAACACAAGACTGTGTAGCACACACGTTTCATCATCCCCAAGGATTGTACAGTTGGCAGTTGTTGATAAATCAATAAACTGTTTTTTTTATAAAAAAAATCATCTTGGCTGAATTTCTACAGTTGCTTCTGTTGTACGTCTTAAAAGGAATTATTTCATATTTTGAGAAACACACTTTTAGCTTTCTTGCAGACTCAGTTTAGAAGATTGACACTAATCTTCTGGCTCATGCACAGTAAATATTAAGCAACTGCCAACAGCCAGTTAGCTTATCATACAGATTAAGTCACTGTTATTAGTTAATAAATAGTCCAGCACATAACCAGTTTTTAAAATTACAATGTGACATTTTTCACACTTTAGTGTTCGGATTACACAACCAAGATATAATCTGTTACTGAGCTTTGAATGTGTCGTTTGGCAGACTTCTTTTTTTTTTTTTTATTTGGATGGTGACAGGCTAGTTATCCCTCCTGTTTTCACTCTGTATGCTAAGCTAACTGTCTGCTGGCTGTGGCTTCATATTCACATTTACATACATGAGCCATGGGAGGAGGTTAAGTTTTCTCATCTCACTCCCAGCTATAAAATGCTGCTTCTTTCATTTTATATTTTCCCAAAATGTCAAACTATTCCTTTAACGTAGGACACTTTTAGATTTATAACTGCAGATTAACATTTGCTTTAGTGCCGCAGCCAGCAGCCGGACAGGGAGTGTAAACCAGCGAAAGCAGCACATGAGGTGGACTGCATCAGTAACTGCATGCACTGACACGCTGAATGTCTTTTGGCTCTATTGTAAACCAGAAATGTGTCCTCCGAGTGTTCATTGCCGTGTAACTGCTGGTGAGGGCTCTCCCTTCCTCAAACTGCGTCTTCAGTACATTCAGACTCACTCACAGGCTCTCCCTGACAGCGAATGGAAGTACATCAGTAAATGGCTGTAAATGCATTTTGGTAAGAGCTGACAACTGTCTCAGGAGACCCGCAGGCATGAGAGGGAAGACTTTCTGGGTACTGTTAGAGAGACTGCGAGGGACCTCTGGCAGTGGCTTTAACTCAGAAAATTATAATATAATAAGCTCGCATTCAAATTTGAGGGATGAACTTTCAAAGTCACAGTGTGCTGTAACCAACCGTGGTCCCTGTCAGCTACCACTGTTTTCGGGTCGTATCCATGTAAGGTGGCAGCAGTGAAACCACACAACCATCTCAGAGTGATTCAATAAGAGAGTTTTTATGCAGCGCGACTTCAGAAATATGACGCAAACACTGCTCTTGAGCTCTCTTGAGTGGACTTGTGGTAGTTGAGTACTTTTGGGCAGGATGAGGTGAATGGCCCAGTCCTTCCACTCCAGAGTGAGGCTCTTGTAGGACTCTGCGGGAAGCTGTGAGCCCTTCATATGGCTGCCTCTTCAGAGATGTTTTTGTTAGATTATAAAAGCGGGGGCCGGATGCTTTCAGCATGGAGCCAGCCGCCATGCCCTGCTCTCACGGGCTCATTTGTTAAAGGCCATAGCCTTTCTGTTCCCACATTTCTGAAGTGTGTACTTCCTGTGTGCATTTGCAGTTTAAGCTCCTTGCTCAAGTAGAATTTTCTTCCTCACTTAATCAAACAGCTGAATATCTGCAGATGAAAGGTTGTACCTCCCGAGTGCCTATTGCTGGACACTGAGGGGGTCATTGTCTCGCCTTCCGCTGATCTACCTCTAAAAAGAGGGCTTTCAGTTGGTTCTCATGAAGCCCACCCAGCCGTGTTCAGTTTGGAGGGCTACAGTGCAGAATGGTCTAAGTGTTTTACAGCAGCTCTGAGCATAAGCACATAGTCTATTTCTCTCCTTCTGCTTGGTTTGTTAGAGCCGAGACTCAAAGACCTTACAGAAAATACAGAAAAATGTGAGTTTGCACATGGAATCACTGTGTGAATGTTTCTTTTTTTTAGTTTTAGGAGCCAGGCATTGATCACAGTCCACCAGAATCCTGGCTGGTTCTTTTGGCTGGCATTCTGTTTTCCGCCCTCCCCCATCCATCACACAGAGAATCAGGTTTTTTTTTTTCTTTTTTCCAACAGCGAAGGACTGGCACCGTGCTGAAATGCAGAATAATAATCCCCTAATCACCTGAGTATTGCCAGTCCTAGGTTTTATCTGCAATGGATGTGAAAGCCCCCGGTGCCTGGTGATTACAGCATTTGATCTGGGTAATAATGTCTTCACTGTTGCCCTGCTCAGGGCCTGAAGGCAGTGCAGCTTTAATCCACAGTGCATTCTAGGGGAATCGCATTACACAAAGACCACCAGGGCTCTCTTCTAAAGGGGAGGGGTGTGGTGACGGGGTGGGGGTTGGGGGGGGTTAAAGGAGGAGGTTGCCATGGAAACAAGCTTCTCGCTCTCTCTCTCTCTCTCTCTCTCTCTCTCTCTGAGTGCATCTCTTCCTTCTACCTCACACAGACACGCATGCACACACACACACATAACACCCACTCTCTCCTGGGATAGATAAGCATAGGACAGGTTCTATGTTTACTTTCCACGGGCCCTCCAATCCCCGAGCAGGCTGAGCCCTGATAACACGAGGCCTGTACAGCCAGCGACCACTGACAGCAGATAAGCACCCCAGCAGAGCAGAGCAGTCATCACCCTCCAACCAGGATGAACAAACCTGCAAGACCCGGATTCATTTGGATTACGCTGGATTGCTGCTACCGCCACCGCCGCCGCCTCCACCTCCGCCTCCGCTGCTGTGTTCAGACTACTGATGTTCACAGGACTTTCTACATGAGAACCTGATGTTGCACTTCCCCCTCTGGAGTCTTAGAGCTTAGCGAGAGGATACGGGCACAGTAATGGACTGGATGCTATTTTAGATATTGAGGTCAAAGGACTGTCTGCACTGGGCAGGTTTGTGCCACTGCAACTGGAGGGCCGTGAAGGTAGAAAACTGAATTCCTCCTGATGTGTCCTGAGGAGCAGATGACCACACATTATCAGTAATGTTGTTTCACCGTGTTGTCACGTCTGACCTTTTTGTTTTGGTTGTTTTTCACTGGAAGGATTTGATGAAGAGAGTCCTTTGTACTTGTTCCAAGTATCCAGTAATTTAATACCCAGAGTAATTAGAAGTGTGTGATACTAATGCCCTGAGAAGGAACCAACGTGCTCTTTGATGTTAAGCTCAAGAACACTACAAGTACTTCTGTATGATGTGCATTATGCTAACATGCTTATTCTATTTCCTCACACACACACACACACACACACACACACACATTCTTCCATTAAGGCACAGCGAGGTGTATAAACAACACGACTAATTACAGAGGAAACGGTGTTATTGAGCTGGGCTTTCCTTCTACTGCATGTGTTTACATGAAAGATCTCTTTTTAGGTATAAATCTGTTAAACAGTTGATGATATACTCTGAATTAACAGAGGAGGATTAATAGTTATTATTACTATTTCATGTTATCAGGTTTTGTCAGTAATTAAAAACATTTGAGATGGTTTTTATTTGCATGAACACCATGTATGTCAACATGGTGTCACACAATAATGTCTATGACATCACTGTGTTACAACATCATTGTAACACAGTGATGTCATGGACCAAAATATGACTACTCGCCACCGTAACTGCACAGCGACTTTCTGTTTATTTATTCTTCTAATATTTGGAAGGAAAATACCTTTTTGTTCCCTTTAGATTAATTAAATTTTAGTATAATAGTTCTTGGTTAGATAAGGACTTTAAAGTAAGGCTTCGCAAAGCCCTGCATTAAAATTTTAACTTCCTGCAAGTAAAAATGCAAAAGTATTAGCATCACACTTCTCAAAGTACCAAAAATGAAAGTACTCATTATGCATAATGCTTACCTTACAATATGTATATTTTATTACTTGATTACAATTACTGATGCATTAACGTGCAGGCATCATTTCACTGTTGCAGCTGGTTAAGGAGGTTGTTTTAATAGGCTAACTGTATTTCCTCCTGGAAAACGTGAAATTCCTCCTGGGGAAAAGTTTTTTGTCTTGGTCTATCATAATAGGCTACATCAAAATTTATTTGTTGATAATATAATTTTATATTTTGTATTGCTGATCAGAATCTGCATAGTATGCAGTCTACACTAAAATGATCAAATAAAGGCAGTAGAGTAAAAAGATGTCCCACATTTAGGCCTATCTCTAAATATATTTATCTCCTGATGTACTCCTCCTTCACTCTGATCAACTCTGTTCTGCTTAAATCGATTCAAACATAAATGGAAAACAAAACAAAGAGTTTCCGTTTAACATCCAAACCTGTTTTGACTGGTTGCTGAGTTTTGAGCCGGCTAGCTCCGGACACAAAAACTTTATTCAGGGCTTCCTGACGTAAAATGTTTCAGCTGTAGATTGATTGTTGCACGAACCATTGACGTTAGCTAATAGCTATCGCTGCTGGAATGGCCAATAAAGTTCATGCTAAATGATAAGCTAACCAACAGATAGTTGTCACACAAATGATGGGCGGAGAAGTTGACGTGTTGGAGGTTGATCAGCTAACGTTACATTTCTGTGAGCATTTTGACAGATTTTTTTTTGTTTTTCCGGCAGCAAAGTTTTCTTGTTATTGAGATCCTTCATGACTGACATGAACTCATGCTAACATTAGCATTAACCCAACTGCGCTAGAGGAAACAACAACAGGCGCATTTGAAGGCATCGGTCAGTGAGTGTTTGAGAACGTTATTATTTAATGTGACAGCTAGGCTACGTTTTAAGCTGAATTTAAATAAATAAAATTAATAATATAATAAATGGTTTG
>JAQFJA010000023.1:17358939-17372382 GCA_029874485.1 Naso brachycentron
CAAGGGACGAATTAGGAGATAAAGACAAGAAGGGAATCAAGAGGTTACTCAACAATGGCACCTACACCGCTGCCTTCCCCCTTCATGACGTGAGCTTCTTTGGTGACATTTTGCACTTTTTGAACGTTCATTGCTTTCCAACAATAACATCCTGACGCATTGAATGTGGTCATGAACTGACGAGGTGGTTAAAAATATGGATTCATGGGAATCTAGATTCTCATTTTCTTAGTTTCAGAATCGATTCACAAATCCTAAAAATCGATTTTAATACCTTTTATTTTATCAGCTGACGATAAATATATGTTATTAATGATTAATATCTCAGCCAATTGTTGGTTGATCACCTCGATATAACTTGAACTTGTTATTGAGTTTACTGAGAGTTTAAAAACTGTTTAAACTTTTCGTTCAAAAAGTTTTTATTTGTGCAAGTTTAACATAATTTAATGTTACCTTTTGTCTGAGGTTTGTCTTTGCGTGTTTACATTTTAGCAGTTTACTACGGTGGCCCTGAAGTGCCAATCACAATCACAAAATGAAAACACAACTGCAAAATGTAAAACACAACAACAAATCACAAAACACAACCACAAATGGAAAACACTTCTGCAAACAGAAAACACGACGACAAAAAGGAAAAACAGCTGCGAAAGCAGAAAGCACAGCGACATGAACGGGGAAGGTACCCGCATGGTCGAGGATTGTTGCTGATTGGATGGTCACGGACGAACTGTCCATTTTCAAACAGGACAGGGAGAGGCCATTCTCATGTAACTCAGGACGCTGTCATGGTTACCTGCAGGTGGTCCGTTGTTGGGGTTGTCTTCTTTGAGCCTCTGTCTGCCGCAGACACAGAAGTTGGGCACACTGTCCCCGTCGACTTTAATGCCACAGTTAGAACAAAACTTCTTCTTCTTCTTCTTCTTTGCTCACACAACTGGCCGTTAGGTTGCCGCTTCTCTTTCCTGTCTGTCCAATCAGCAACAATGTGTTTTTTGTTTTTGTTGTTTTGTTTTGTTTTTTGTAGTTGTGTTTTTTCTTTTAATTGTGTTTTCTATTTGCAGTCATGTTTTTGTTTTGCGGTTGTGTTTTGTGACTTCTTGTTGTTTTACTTTTTGCAGTTGTGTTCTCATTTTGTGATTGGCACCTCAGGGCCACCGTAGTTTACAGTTTAATATCTTAAAAAACCTCTATAATTTTATACAGACTTTTACCTTCTTTCATCGTTTTGAATTGAATCGTAACCACAAGAAGCAAATTCCATCGAAATGTGAGAAACTGAAACGTTCACACCCCTTGTGAACTTTGCGCTTCTCTGTGCAGTCGAGATACTGGATGAGATCGAGGGATCCTAACTGCGAAAGTGAGAGATACAATCTGTACAGATACTGGGCCAGATTCCTCTGTTTCTTCAAGGAGCAGCCTCTCAATCTGATACGGTAAGAATCGAAAACACAGTCACATCTGCTGTGTATTTACTCAGCATTAAATTTACAGAAAACATGTTTTTTCAACAGGAAGTATTACGGGGAGAAGATAGGTCTTTATTTTGCGTGGCTCGGCTTCTACACTGAGATGCTGCTGTTCGCTGCGATAGTGGGAACGATTTGTTTTATCTACGGATTCCTCACCTACGATGACAACCAGTGGAGGTGATTTTTCGCCAGGAATACGTGCTTTAATTACTTTATGTTGTTAAGGTGATATTTCTATAAATGTCACTGTTTAGGTTCTGTTTTTTAACTTTAAAAAAATCTTAATTTTTCCTGTAGTAAAGAAATCTGTAGTGAAGAAATCGGAGGAAATATTGTCATGTGTCCGCTGTGTGACAAGAAATGTGGCTACTGGAAACTCAACTCAACATGCAACTCCTCATGGGTGAGACATCCTGGCATCAGGGCTGTTTTTGCTCATTGTGATACAAGTTTTGCCTGTGAAATGAGACATTTTAAAGGTTTTTTATCATTAACAAACTGTTTTCTGAACATGTTCTTCTTTCAGCAATCACACCTGTTTGACAATGTGGCAACAGTGTTTTTTGCCATATTTATGGGGATATGGGGTGAGTAAACATGTCTGCTTTCTTTATTTTGAATTTTCTAACCCCACTGCACCACCTAGTGGGAGCTTAATAAATAATATTAATCTTTTAAAATCAATGTTACGCTCTTTGTGGTATTTAATGGACCTACTCGCTCAAATAAAACAATAAAAAACATGTTTTCTTTTCTTTTTATTTATCTGCTGAGTTTTGAGATCTGACTCTTCTGCCATTACATTGATATGATGAATGTGAATAAGAGTCAAATGACTGAAAAATGACACTGGGGGGTCGTGTGCTCTGCAGTGACGCTGTTTCTGGAGCTCTGGAAGAGGCGGCAGGCTCGTCTCGAGTACGAGTGGGACCTGGTCGACTTTGAGGAAGAGCAACAGCAGCTGCAGCTTCGACCAGAGTACGAGACCAAATGCACCAACCGCAAGATGAACCGCATCACTCAGGTGTCTGTGTGCTCGTGAAGTACGACTGTTCAAGGGATGCATGATATGGGATTTTTTGCCAATATCCAATATGCAGATATTTTGCAACTCATTTGGCCTATAATCAATACCGATATATTTGTGTATTTTAATTACAAAGATCCTGAAGTCTCCTCCATAGTGAATTTACATACAGTATTATTATGCAGACTCTGACTGTGTTGGCCCGCCGGCAAATGCAGGAATAAAACACAAAACTTAAAATGATGTAGTATTCATTCCTTGTGCAAAACAAGAACAATGCTTGGACTTCCGTTACTTAAAACATGTCATATTTATTTATGACAACAGATTTTAAATAAAATAAGTCAGATTCATCCCACTTCAAACTGGATGATGCTGTCCCTGAGACAATCAGAACAAAACCCACAACCAGGACAAATTTGTCCTGTTTCACAAGAGACAAAGTCAGTAAACGTAACGTCTGTCCACAGGGAACATGGGAAACATGGCGTCGACTCTGCGTTTAATGAAGGAAACAGCAACCTGTTGTTTTATTGGCTATTATACCCGCGTGCTGGCTGCTATCGGATAGTTAATTTTAAAGCCAATATTGATACCAATAACATGCCGATAATAGGGCGCTCCCCTGTTTCCTGTCCACTCTTCAGCTGTCCTGTCCTTGTAAAGGCACAAAAAGCCCCCCCCAAAAATCTTTAAAAAAAAAAAACATGCCGATAATATCGTGCATCCCTGTTACGTAGGATGTGATGCTCTGCTTGACACCTGCACTAGGTTTAAAGAGATATGATAGTTTCATGAGAGACGAAGTGTTTTTTCATTCAGACAGGTGTTACTTTGGGGGCGGGGGTTTCCTTTACAACATGTCCTCAGTGTTGTCCAGCATTATATAAGATGCTTAATACTAACAATAGTTAGCTGATGTGGAGTAAAGCAAACATTAGCTTTAGCTGGCTAATGTTAGTTAGCAGTAACTCAATGCAAAAGTAAGAAAACTGGCTAACTTGGCTAATACACTTTTTATCTGTGTACTGCAAGAAATTAGAATGCATAAAACAAATTAACTCTATGTGGAAATGTACAACTTCAGCAGTTAATTAATAGAGTATTTGTACAGTTGAGTGTGATTTGTGTAACATGCCTGTAACTGCTTAAAATATATACAAGAATGCAAGTGTATGAAGGTAGACAGCAGTAATTCGACTGTAGGTGCAGTTCTTACAGAACCACAGACTCATTATGCATCATACATGATGCACTCATGTCACATGGAAGTAAATGTAATTACGAGTGTCTAACTTGTGAACATTCTTAATGTCAACATGTTCTTTGTAATTACGACTGGCAGACTCTCATTTTTATGAAAGCTGTGACAAATCTAGCTTGGTGCTTAATGATACATTAATGGCCAAAAATACCAAAATTATGGACACTCAAATCACTCAGTTCTGCCATTCTGTCGTAATAAAACCCACATTTTATGAATATAAGGATATATTGTCACTGCATCATGTTTTTAACCATACAAACCATACAGTTTATGTCACACTCACAGATTGTGGTCGAATACTGGCCTGTGGCTCCAACACATTTGGACAACTGGGTATTGGTCAGAGAGTCACACACTCTGCAGATTTACTGGTTGTTGAGGTGAGGAATGCAACACGACAAGTCTAAAGTCTGCCACACTTTATCCAACCAATCCTGAGTGATTCAGCTGCTTCAAACCAACTTCACCTCATGTTGCACTGACCGTTCCTAGAGTCTGAAGGAGCCGGTGGTGAGCGTAGCAGCAGGACTCAGACATTCACTAGCTGTTACTGGTAAGTTTGGACCAAAATCTTTGTTTTCATTTAGTTGTAAATCCACAAATTCAAATTTTTTATTCTGCCTTCAGACTCAGGCTGTGTGTATCAGTGGGGAAGTGGTCTCCTCAGTCACGCTAAGAGGGCACTCACTCCACTCCCGGTCCCATCACACTTCAACTCTACGGTGCCCGCTCTGGTACCAGGTAAGTGAAACTCTGTGCTGCTGAAAAGAATAGTTTGAGACAGTGTTAAGGTCTTGCATGATTTGCAATACCTGTAATGATTGATGAGTGTGACCAGATTGTGTGTGTGTGTGTGTGTTGCAGGGTTGGATCAGAAGACCTCAGTGATGGTAACTGCAGGTGCAGCACACTGCGTGTGCCTTACGGGTATGACAACAGCATATATTACAATCTTTATGCTGACTTCATGTGTCATATTTGGTTTATTTAGCATAAATATAAACATTAGGTCTGTCAAAGTTGTTGTGTTAATAAGGCATTAACTCAAATTAATTCTAACGCTGTTACTTTTTTTAATCATGAGAACGTTCTGATCCTCAGCTCACCCCGCAGGAAGCAAGGCAGTCACCACCAAAGACATATATACAAGACACACAACTTAAAACAATAAAGTTAAAGTGGAGGGGTGAGTTTATATTCTGGACAGCATTTGTCATAGTCTGTATTATACTGGAACACTATTAAAAGGTTACCAGTGAGTCTTAGTGGTGACAGCGCCTTGAAGTGCTCCATGTTCACACTGGTCAGCTGCAGTCGCCTGTCAATTTCCAGGCTAGCTCTGTTCGCACACTGTACCTCGCTTAAATCACTGCGTCACTCTGTTTTCTGACACCATGTTGTAGTCTGTGTTATACTGGGAAACTATTATAGTGTGGTCTGACTCCTGAATGTAGGCTGAGTGTTTAATATGACACTTATGACTGACAGTCAATAAGACACTGAGATGAGACTGACGGAGCTTTAGTGGCACTCATAGCAACAACAGCAGACACGAGCAATCGAGCCCTGATCACAACAGACTAAACACAACAGGGCACAGAGTGCTCGATCAAAATATATATCACAGTATTTGTCGTTGTTTTGGATTGCTGCAATAATAATAAACATACATTTGCATAAAGCAAGCATATTTGCCCAATCTAATGTTGATAAGAGTATTAAAAACACTTTTTTAAAAATCCCTTCAGGGTACGTTTAGAACTGAAGAAAAAATGCTGTTAATCGCATGGAACTATGCAAATCATGCGATTAGTCACGATTAAATATTTTTGTTGATTGACAGCCCTGATTCAAACAGTTATGTAGAAGGGAGATGCATTTCCTTAATAACTGACTCACTGAATCCTCTCCAGAGTGAATATGAGCGACACTAGGATCTGCTGAATCCATCAGCCTCTGTGAGTGTAATACCTCACTGTAAGGGGAAATGGTAAACCTCACTTTTGTACGTGTCAAACAAAACATGATGAACAGCCATAAAGTCACACAGCATTAAGCTTCACTTTTCTCACGTTGCGCTGCCACAGAGCAGGACACGTCTGCAGAACCACAGACCATAACTCATGCACACTCTATAAACTAATCACTTCCTGGTTTCCTCACTCTGAGGCGAGAGTGTTTCATCTCTGTGCCTATAAAAAATCTGGGCTTGTGAAATTTACACTCGCTCATGTATCGGCTTATTCTTGAATACTCAGTGGACAATAAAGCACAAAAAAGCATTCCATGAGGGAGCTGTTACAGTGTCTGTTACTTTGTGCTCATCTACGGATCTAGTTTCAGATCCATAAAAGACGACTCAGTCTGGGTAAGATCAAGATAGGGACAGAAATGTCTGTAAGTGACAAAATTGAACATCTGTGTGGCTGGGAAGTTGTTTTAGCTCACGTCTCCAGAGAAAAAGCAGTGGTGGACTGAGTTACAACTTCAGTACACTCACATTCAAATTATTGCTATTTTTTAAGATGACTTTGGATGAGTACCTCACAAATATCACTCGTGCCTTGTGACCTTGTTTTTTTGTTAGTTGCACTGACATTATTTATTGAATCCTGATGTTTTACATACCAGTTTCTAAAACACTACAATGTGTCACTGAGTGTCTTTGAAAAGTGTGTCTCACTCCACTGTCATTCATTCGTCAGATCAAGATGTAGGTCAATGATTCTCTCTGTTTTCTGGCTGGGATATTTTCCACTACCTTGATCTGTATGAACAGGACTCTTGCTGCCTTGCAGGCGATGACTGAGACTTAACCAGTACTCTGGAGATTTTTGTGTACCGTGGGTCCGCCTGTCCCAATCTTGTGGGGCCTCACTCCCCCATCTCAGAATGTCTGGGACTTCCATACTTGACCCTGCTCACATGTAAGGCCACCTGTGTCACATCGTCCTTGCCACTTTGTTATTTTTAATCATTTTATTGAAGCTATTATGATTATACCTTTTCTTTTTTACATATTTTTATATTTCATTGTACAGCCATGCAACTGTTGAGGTTGGGTTATGTAAGTGGCATACCTGATGGGGTTGATTTTGATGTTTTTGTATTACTTTGTTATTTGCCTAAAAATGTCAATAAAGAGATTCATTAAAAAAAAGATGAAGGTCAATGATTTAATCAGTGATACAGTGGATTATTTACACACTCCATATGTGGGCCACACCAAAATGATCAGAAGCAATGACCATGTTCATGTATTGTGTATATAGTTTAATTACTTTTGAAAACAACTGACAAAATCTCACCACAAGGACCATGTCATCAATCTTCTGCTGGAGCTTCTAAATAGTCCTTTTCAAAAGGTGATAAAACTATTCACAAAACATAGAAGTAACAAAACAGAATTAAGGTGTTAAATTTTTGTTCACAGACGATAACAATTAGAAGAAGCAAAATAAAACACTCAGCAGGAATTTTCAGTCCAGGCTTTTAGGCTTTGTTCTGTTACCATCAATTTTAAGACATGATCTGGACCTCTGCAGCATATAAGTAAGAGACAATGTCGAGTGAGCTGGTCATTATTGTGAAAAGAACCCCGACAAGGGGATGCTGGACCTGACACAAAGGAGGAGTCTTGCAGCAGAATGAGGGGCTTCTTTTTGCAATAATGACTGGCTCTCTCAACATTTACAGCTTACTACATGCTATTTACAAAACAAATCACTAATATAACACAAAGTCAGTAAACATCTTCTGCCAAAAAAAAAAATAGCAGTTTAGTCTGAAGTTTCTGCTCCACTTTCCCAGCAGTAGTCAAACAGGACACAGGAGACTCCACCTTGGTCTTGAGAAGCTGCGGTCTTAATTTACCAACAACTTAAGTTGGCAAAGTTCAACGAAACTACTTCTCAACTGCTAAGCTGACTGCTGACTGCCTGCTCTCTTCCAGTCGCTCCACGCACACACAACTCACCGGTCTCTCACCTTCAATTAAACACTCTCTCTTATAGGAGCCACGCTACTCTTCCAACAGGCAGCTACAGGCTCTATCCTCAAAGAACAAACTCCCAAACCATCTGAAACTGACTGATGCTTTGAAAGCATGCCATCCTCAGCCTGTTGCTTCACCTTTTCACAAAGCACAGTGAACGGATAATAGACACACAGACACCGGACTTCTTTCCATGGACCGATAGGACGGGACGTGAAGCACTGCAGACCATGGATGAGCCAAGTCTGAACGTTGTCTCTAGCCACGGTCTGTTATACAGAAATAACAGACCTTAGAATGGCGTGATCGACCAATCAGAGTCCAGTATTCAACAAGACCATGTAATAAGGGCTTATAATAAAACAGTGTTGGATCAAACCCATGGTGCCATAAAATCTGTCTTTTCTACACTTATTTAAATCATTTTATTTACAACAAATTTAAGAAATGAAAGCGTATATGCACAACAAAGATTTGAATTTTTGTCTTTCCTCCATATCGACGTGCTCAGCTTTTACTTCAAATCCTCTGTGGCCTATGTAGCCCAAATTGGCTAATGGATATCTGCCAGATCTTAAAATCAGTTGTAAAATTAACAGGAATCTTGGATGGGGATAATATAACAGCTAATATGTCTCCTAATCCTCGTTAAAAGTCTGGTAGTGATTCACCTTATTATAGCCAAGTCGTTTCATGGATTAGATCACATTATTACAGCCCACATTTAAAGATGGCTTCCTAAAATGAGCTCCTGTGTTAGTTATAGGAGTCACAGACACATTTATGTTGGAGGGAGCACTGGGTTCTGCCTGTAGGCGTTCATGACAGCGTACATGATACAGTGTCAGGCTGGCTCTGTAAAGAGGCAACCACAAATATAGAAGCCTGTTTCCCTGACAGAGTGTTTTAGTGTGACGCGTTGTAAAATGTTGGTTAGAAAATGGATCATGTGAACACACGAGGCTGATACTGTGGAGCCGAGGAGGAGTATCTGCCCTTTTTATACACTGTGAAAGAACACTGAAACAGGGAAAGGAAACCATGGAAATTAACAATTTTGTGGCTAAGCTATTACTGGCGTTTTGGCTTGCAATGCTAAAGATGGATAGCTTATCTGACTTTAATAGCTGGCACAGCAGCATTAGTGCTGAGCTGGAGCGAGGAGAGGAACAATACGGCACATTAGAGGAGCAGCCAGCACACACAAGAAACTGCTCCAGACTTCTAATTAGCATTCATTAACAGTAGGGGAAAGAGCGATTATGGTCTTTAAGTAGTGCATTAGCTAATGTTGCTTTTTCTTCTGTCAGCACATTTAAATAGGAGTGCGCTGCCACATCGGGGCCTCTGCTTTGTGCTGACGGGAGGGTTTTTTGTTGATGATTGTGATGACCTTAATATACACTGCTGCTGTTTGTTTACACTAGTTATTACTGCTAACAAGGCCACAGGCTCAGTCAAACCTGACTGACTGACTGTATGCTGCCATCACAACTGCTGCACTCAGCTGAACGTGTGACAGCTGATTTTATACTGCCTCTTCACAGACATGCTTGACAGATACGAGAAAAAAAATTCTTTACTTTCTTAAAAAAAGTTTTTCTACTTTAGTCATTTATTTTTCTCTTTTTTACCATCACAGATACCTAATAATAATGGATAACTCGTGAAGAGATCAAAGACAAAACAATAATACAGTTTCTGAAATAACCATCATTGTTCTGACTTATTAATGGGGGCCTCCATCACCCAGAGCACTAGTTTATAAACTTCTTCTCAGCTTGTGACCCTTTTTTTTCAGAGCAGCGTCAGTGATGACCCCATGTTGCAATTATCAATGAGTTGTTAAAAGTTGAACCTATGATTTCTGCAATCAAGGAATCGCAGATGGAATCATGGGCCAATAAAAACAGAATATATTGTTAAATACAGAACATCACAGAGTTGATCATAATTTGACTGAAATTCTGTTTTTGGGAGAAAGAGGAACATTTATCTGTGGAGAACATTCTGTGGTGGTCGCTAATACGAGGGACCACCCATACATCACTTCACAACCACTCCCACCAATTCAAGCATGTTGGAGCTGCCATCCATAACGCCAGCAAAGTCAGCAAAAAAACTACGAAACTCATCACTTACCCCAAAATACAGAGCCGAGCAGTTTCCGAACGACCTCTACGCGTCAGATGACACGCTGTTTGCAAATTCTGTCAACATGCTGTCGATTGGAAAAGTGTAGATACTTGCAAAGACCACTTGCGGTCTGAGACCCGTGTGAAAAACAAGGAGAAACAAGAATAATGAAAGACAATGATAACTGAATAACCAATACTCAAGCATGCTGATCAGTATGAGAAATATTGTTCATCCACTTCTACTCAGATTGGCAGCTGCAGAAGCTCGATATTTGTATGTTTATTTTTAGAATCTCCTGTAGATTAAACTGGTGGATGAACGCTGAACAAACAGAGGGTGCTGATAACTGATGGGTTTATAATTTCCTCTAGCTTTATAATTGCGAATGAGTAAAACTCAAACATCATTCAGATGTGCTTCGTAATTAAGTCTACAAATTTGCTATTTTTAATTTTTCTGCATGATTTATGTGTAGAAATCACAGTTCATGGTCTTAACTGACTTTGCTCTGAGTTTAAACATCCGCATCACATGTACCAGAGGTTTAAAGCAGTAGTTGTGCAACCTGAGAGTGACTCTATCATAATCAAGCTGTTTATATTGGCAACTGTTTGACCTTAAATAAACAAAAAAAACAAAAAAACCCAAAACACTCCTTCAGGAGTGAAACCATCTGAAGTGTTGAGCTGTTCATGTAGGACTGTCAGCAAGTCCAGGCTCGACTGCACAGAGCGCTCCCGGCCAGGAGTGAGAGTGAGAAATGACAGGGGCCGGACGCCTTGACGTCTAACAATAACATCCACATAAAAGACAGGTGAGAAAAAAAGTGTCGGTCCTGCCAAACACGGAAGCCACGGAGGCAAACGTAAGCAGGGGTTTTCTTTCTTCCTTTCTCCTATTATCTTTATTATTATTACTGCACTGGGTGGTCAAGGTTCACTAACAGAGCACACTTAACCATGTACATAACCATCTCACACACGCACGCACGCACACACACACACACACACACACACACACCCACCACACACACATAACTCTGTCTTTCTCCTAACAGCAGTCCTGCTCTGTGTGCTCTGCTAATATTGACTCTCCTGACTAACACTGCCTCTATTGAGTCAAACACAGAACTGTTTGACTAGAATTAGAACATCATTGAGATAACAGCCGTGGAGCTGTCCAGGCTGGAGCTGTGCTGCTAATGTAAAGCAGAGCGGGCTGATGATTGTCACTGAGCGAGTCGAAGGTGCAGCAGTGGAGCTCACAACCTGCTCCCTACACTAATGTTTTCTCACTCTGCCACTTTTATCATCGACGCTGATTGACAGCCACTTGTGAAATCACACAGCAGTCTTGTTCCATATGAGCAAAGCTGTGTTTATGTGTGTGTGGTTTATTCTGTCATTAAGCTCACTGAGACCTTGAGGTTGTAAAACTGACTTGTCACTGAGGCTGCTCTGTCCGTTGTGCTTCTGTGATGGAAAGAGAGAGTTGTCGAACTTGTTGGCAGCAGGAAAAAAAACACTGTTGTTATGTGCCAAGGCACTTTACAATCTCAGCGCAGGTATTATATTCTTATCTTCAGTTACATGTTGCAGCCATGTTAACTGCCCTTCCTAACCATAAAACACACATAAACTAGAACTACGGCCTGGTGGTTATATGCCTCCACGCAACATGCAGTTGGTGGACAAGTGCTGGCTAATAAATTAAATCAAAGTTACATATTGGCATTGAAGAGTCTGATGACAGCTGGCAGGAGAGATGTGTTGTTGGTTTGGTCCTGCACCTATAGGTGAAATTAGCCTGTTTTGATGGTGCTCTGCTGGAGTTGTTGGCATGGAGATGGTGTGCTGGACTGCTTGTGATGGTGTTCAGTTTGGAGATCATTCTCCTCTCAGTCACCTGCTCCACTGTGTAAATGTTACTTTCTTTAGCACATAGTCAGAAGTGGCAAAAGTACTAGGATTCTTTACTTAAGTAGAAGTACAGATACTTGTGTAAAAAAGACTCTGGTAAAAGTAGAAGTATGTTTTCAACTTCTTTACTCAAGTAGAAGTAACAAAGTACAGACACAGAAATGTACTCAAAGAGTAAAAGTAAAAAATATCCCTCTGAAGGACATTTATACCAGCCATTCCTGTATTACATGAAATGATCCTCACGTCGTCGCCTTGGCTACTCAACAGCTCTCTCTGCCTGCTTATGTTTTGTTATGTCTTTTACGTTGTTTTGTTGGTGCCAATGGGTTGAAATCAATCCTGTGATTGAGAAGGCAGCATGCAGTGATGCAAATCTAAAAATAAAAATGCATTAAAGTGTTTCGTTTGGGATTTTCTGAAACTGTAGGGAAGGCTTCAGCGCCAGCTAGAGGTTTGGAGCAAAAATAATTTTCAGACCAAAAAAATAAGTCAGAGTTTGACAACCTGAGATGAAAAACTGAATTAAAAATGCAGAGTCAATATGTTTTAATAGACATTGGTCACCTCAACCTAAATTTTCTTTTCCTTGGCGTTACATTTGAATGCATCATGACAATGTTTTATTTACCTTTGCCTAATAGTCATTTTGCTGAGCAGACCTTATCATTTATCAGCTATTCTCCAAAGTTATATTATTCAGTACAGCATTGTTTTCTCAGCAGTACTGGTATTCAAATTTTCTTAGTCAAATATAATTTGAGTAATGGCAATCTGTTATGCTAAGGCTAAATTAGACAATCTTCCCTCATGTGTGTTCTTTATATCGTGAAAAGTCAAAACCATTTGAAGAAAATTCTTGCTTTTCATTTGTGTTCGCACCACTTATTCCAGTTCATAATTATGGCCTTGACACAAATGATGTCACAGTGACCTTGCCCTTTGACCTGTGACCTCCAAAATCTAAACAGGTCATCCTTGAGACCGATGAGAGCAGATGAGAGCAGCCTGTGCTTTAACCTTCTAAAATAAGTTTGGTCTTCTTTGAGCTAGAAGTTGTAAAGATTCTAAAACATCGAGGCTGCTGATGCTTCATATATTCACATCGACTCACACAAAGCGTCTAACAACGTACTTTAGCCTAAATGCGCTTACCTGATTATGTCATCACAATGAGAGAGTTTAATACTGAAGAAAGTAAAAGTTGACCACAGGTTTCGGATTATCTGTTTTGCAAAATAAAAATAAAAAGTGAGTATCTTGGTTTAACATTGCAGCAAACGCAGAAAGTTTCACGTTCTCCTGACCTGCAGGCCTGTGTGTGTGAGACACTGCCTGGCGTGCAACAGCTTTCAGTCAGAGACTGATTCCTTCCGATATATTACGGATTATTTGGACAGGATTGATAAATGAAAGATCTCCAAAATGTTAGTTATTTAATCATTGCACAAGCCGTTAGATTTTTATTGGTACAGCAATATGATACAGGTTATTTAATTCGAGAAAAGAAAAATGGCTAAAAATGAATAATTTATTTTAATATTAGTTTGGTATTATTCAATGTAATATTTGTCCTGATTTTGTTGTACACTTTATTACTTTGTTCAGTTATTTGTATT
>JAQFJA010000023.1:17400021-17416385 GCA_029874485.1 Naso brachycentron
TCTCTCTGAGACGACCATAACAAAACCCACAACCAGGACAAATATGTCCTGTTTCACAAGAGACAAAGTCAGTAAACGTAACGTCTGTCCACAGGGAACATGGGAAACATGGTACGGCTCGGGCATTTAATCACGACAACAGCAGCCTGTTATTTATCGGTTATTGTATTGACAGATATCGGCCAGCACGCTGATATCCGATCGTTAATTTCAAAGCCAGTATCAGCCAATGTCAATGCCAATGTCGTGCATCCCCAGTGCTCAACAAAGAGATGATGTTAACTCGTTCAGGTTATGCTTAAGTTTAATGTTGCTTTTTTGTTTAGAAATTTGTACGAATGATAATGATTTTCTCTATTGGAATTTCTGGCTTCATTGCTGTTTATTTTTCCATCTGTTTCATCCAGTAAATTCATTTTCTCTGTGTTTCCTTACAGTTTCTGGTACTGCTGTGTAGATGTGTCTGTAAGTCGACAGATGCTTGTGACAGGAGACAATGTGGGAAAGCTCTTACTGCTGAGTTTGGACGGCCAAAAGGTATTAATCCATCCCAGAAAAAAAGTAGATAATTTTAAGTCAAGTTACTCTGATGAGTTGTCTTTTTTCTAAAGAGAATTATATTTCCTAAACAATAAAATATTGTAATGAGTTTAAAAAGTTTGTATTTGAATGATTGGCTTTTGTTCTGTTCTGATGTTGCAGATTTTTAGTGACAAGCTGCACAAAGCCAAAGTGACCCATGCAGAGTTTAACCCACGCTGTGATTGGCTGTTAGCGACGGCCTCCGTTGACCACACGGTGAAGCTCTGGGACCTGAGAAACGTCAAAGACAAGAAGAGCTTCCTTCATGAGCTGCCTCACTGCAAAGCTGTCAACTCGGGTAACACTTTCCGAAAAGTCTGTTCTACTCACCTCTCGTCTTTCTGTTGCTGCTACACACACACACGCGCGCACACACACACACACTGCCTCTTTGCATCTTGCAAATATTGTGACATTTGTGTGAATTAAATGATCTAAAGTAACTGATACAGTCAGTGTAACTTGTCCTGGTTTTGAAAGCACTTGATAGTAAACATCCATGTTTGACATAAATATAGATAATAAATCTAGTTATAACTCGCAGTTAAAAGTCTCAGTGTCGGTATAAATGAAAGGAATTTCTTTGTCCATTTGGTTTAAGTTTATTCAGCCCCCCACCCATTTATTTATGTTGTCACAGCTTATTTCCACCCACTGGACGGCTCCAAGTTGCTGACTACAGATCAGTATGACCAGATCCGGGTCTACTCATCGTCCGATTGGTCAAAGCCTCAACAAATCATCCAGCATCCACACAGACAATTCCAGCATCTCACACCCATCAAGGTTTGTCTCTTCTCTACACGTGTTTTTATCCTTCTGTAACATCTGTAACAGAGCGCCTAAGTCACACCCTTCTGTTTTTGGTCCATGGGACCCTATTTCAGAAGAAATATGAACAGTAGTCAACAGAATTATTTTTGATCCCATTCAAATTGTTCCTCCCATCTCAAATATGAAGTTTTTCATTTTAAAAGATGATTTTTCAAGTCAAGAAAATCTCGGTTTATCACTCAACTGTATAGTATAAGACTTTGAAAATCTGTATTTAGAAAAACGACTCAGCCGATCGCGGTGTGATGTCATAACAACAATCTGTGACAGAAGCGACTGACTCTGTGTTTGCTGAGCTGCAGCTCTCAGCATGTCCATGTTGGAATGATTTTCACCTCTCTGAATCCATTTTCCCTCGTTCTGAAGGAACCAAAGAAACTAAACTTACAGCCACGTTAGTGTTGGTGATGACAGACGTAGTTCACTGAGCGGTTTCACAAAAACTAAGTGGTTCTTAACTATCTCCACCACAAACTGCCACTTTATTGATCTGTGATATTATCTTTAAAATGACAAACATCGTATTTGAGAATGAGGGCAAAACTTAAACAGGATCGGAAAATAATTTTTCCATTGAGTACTGTACTCATTTTTCCAAAACAAGGTCTCATAGGGTCCAAGGCTGTGACTTAGCCACTCCACTCTTCCTCTGCAGGCCACATGGCACCCTGTCTATGACCTAATTGTGGCCGGTCGCTACCCTGACGACCAAATTTGCCCTGGAGATCAGAGGACCATCGATATCTTTGATTCCAACACAGCAGAACTGGCTTTTCAGCTGCAAGATCCCGCTGCCCCGGGGATCAAATCTGTGAGAGTTTTTTTGTTTTGTTTTTTTAAACACTGGAAAAACTTTTAAGGCAGGAAGTCTGTAGTTGCTAACATGTACAAATATTTATTTACAGGTAAACAAATTCAATCCAATGGGTGACGTGATTGGATGTGGAATGGGTGAGTTCTTTAAAGGCACATAAATCAGAGATGCGACAATGATGAGGTCAGATGGTCATTAAAACTGCTTTATGTTCACTCAGGTGTGACGGTGCTTGTCTGGAATAGAAATGAGTCGTTGCTCGTCGGTCAGGACAAGCAGGAGGAAACACTGACCTTGGCTGAAACTTTAAGAGGTCAGAGGAGGAGTCAGCAGCGCTCCAGCAGGGACAGGCGAGGTCCTGCAGCTGATGCAAAACTGAAAAAGAAGCTGGCTTCTCTGGAGGAATCAGACACGAAGACCAAGACTGGCTGTACCCGGCAAAAACAGGCACGGAGAACCAAGAAGTGAGCTGTGTAGTTGTGAGAATTAAGGTATATATTCATTTGTTTACTGTTTGTCTGTTCTCCAACTTCAAGGATTGTTTGAATGTTTGAACAGTTTCAGGTGTATTTTTATAAATCCTGTAAATGTTTTCTTGCTGTTCTACAATAAAAGTGATCATGTTTCATACATGCTTGAGTCCTCATTTTACAAATCTTTAACCACAAACATCATTATGAATACACATTACAGGAAGACTCAAGGTAAGTGATTTATTGCATACACCTTTATCTCATACAGAATGACAATGTGTGCATCATGCATAACTGAAGAGATGACTTCCACGTAGTTCATAGACCGTGACATTTGCCAGCTGCAGGAGCACTTCACCCCAGGCCTTCTGCTCCTCTTCTGTGTCCTGAGTCCAGGCCCGGTGGGCAGAGTAGACCATGCTCAGGAGGAGACTCTGAAACTGAGTCTGGCTCAGCAGCCTCCTCCTCTCACTCTCCAGTTCGGTCACCATCTGCACCATTGAGCTCCGACTTCTGGGGATGTTATCGTTGATCTGAGACAGGAAAGCCCGCCCTGACTTCATCGATGCCAGCTCCTCATCAAGCAGGACAATGTTGTTATCTTGGTCCAACTCCACCCCGCCCAACAACATCTGCACACGCAGGATAGAAAAAGAAATATTCATTATTTACTCTGCAAGATTAAAACATAGTAAGGTCTTCATATGTCGACTTGTGTTAACACTTAAATTTAGAAAGTACCTCAAACATCAGGTTTGCATCAAAAGTTGGGTTTGTGCCTACAGCCACATCTGAAGTAGAAAATCCGTAAGTTAAAATGTGATATAACTAAAACTAATTACTGCAGATAAACTGTCAGTGCCTGCTTACACTGACACTGTGCTGTACCGATCAGTGCATGCATTATCATAGAATGATCTAAAAATTTCTTTCCTCGTCACATTGTCCTGATGAAAGATCTTCTGTTTCTACTTACCTTGCAGCGCTCGCTCAAACCAAAGCCACAAAATGACCTGAAAACAGATTTTAAGTTGTATTCTCATATTTATCTCTTGACTTATTTTACAGACAGTTAATGCGCCACATCCTTCTCACCTCTGTTCTACCTCGAATAATCTTCTGAACCAAGACAGAAGAAACTCAGGCGGAATGCTGTGTGTTTTTCCACCTTGGAAAAAGGGACCAGATGCCAGTTGGCTGTAACGCAGAACAGACAGCGATGCTTAACAGATTCCTGATCCGTCTGATCCACAGCATGCAGAACCTTGAGTTTAAAGGAATTACAAGTCATGAAGCTGCAAACCTTTTTCACTATTCTGCAAAATTCAAAATAACACTGAAGTCATTCATGCATAATGAATAATAATAATGATAAGTACATTTTCCCAGTGTATTCCTGTTACATGATATATAGTAAAACACATAAATGACAACAAGCATTAATAAAGTTAATGCCAATAAAGGAAATGTAAGATTCCTTTTGACATAAATAACTTTGGTAAAGAAAGGTTTTAGAGCATTTTGTCATTCATTATCTTTGTGTTCTTAAGATGTTTTTCAAGTAAATTTAATTAATTCTTCTTTGTTTATGAAACTTTTTAAACGTTTCTGAAACAATTAATAAAATGTCTACTCTGTCCTTCTAAAAAAGAAAATATTTAACACAAAATCACAATTTTCTCCTTTTTAAACACTCCAGTTTAAACAATCAACAAACTGAGTGGCTGCAGCCAGCTCTGAAAAAAATCCCCTGCTGTAAATCACACTGGAAGAAAATCTGGTTAGCATCTTTAATCTCACAGAATCACTGGGCGTTTTTATTCTTATTGAACCTCTTTTGCAAAAATCAACTTGGCAAATAAATGTTATTCAAGATTTTTAAAGTTCATTTGAATAAGATCATATGTAACATGAGGTGGAAAATTCACAGAGTTATTAAAGATTATTTACAGTAAAACTGTAACAAAAGCATTGTTTTCTTGATTTGTTTTCTTTATTTTTTGAGGGTTGTTCAGCCTGTTTAACCTTGAGCTCCTCAAGACTGAAGTATTTCTAAAGTGACAATTGTAGTAACACGGTTCCACCACATGGAGGCAGTCGCTCCAATTGATACCAGTGAATAATCCCACAGCTGACCAATGAAAAAGTTTATTTACTTCCGGTGAGGAGTTTAGCTGCGCCTGAATGATAAGGTAGTGGAGAGAAGGTAAACACGCTTGTTTTTGGCCATTTTTGAAATGTCACCAATCCTCTGTCCAGTTTGCAGCCCGCGTGATAACTCTGCCTCCTTCATTCACGGTTGACCTTTCACTTGAAGGGACGTTAGCAAGCTAGCTGCTATATGTGCTAACGAAAGCTAATCATAACCTCAAACACATGTACCAAACATAGCTAGCGTTAGCATAGCATCGTCAGTCCGTAAATATAAACAGCGGACACACGGTAATCCCGGTAAAGCGTCTGTAGTGTAGCTGTTGTCATGTTTATCGGATTTTAAATCAAGTTAAATTTGAAGAGACCCGGATTCTGTCTAAAAAATCACTTCGAGGTGGATTATTTGTGTTCAGCACCACCAATGACGGAAGTCACACTGATGATACTGATGATAAGACAAGATCCCCAAAGCAGCAGAGATAAATTAGCTGAGCCGATATATCGAGCGATATTAGAGTGTGTTTGTTGTTTGTTTTTTTAAATTGTCCTAACATAGATTGTGAACAAGAAATTACTGGATATCAAGATAATATACAGACTGTCCACGTACGACTATTGACTCGTCTTAAGTGTAAATTCACCTGCACAGTACACGTCATGTTTAGCGCAAAAGCGGATCCTTATGAAAAAGTGTTTGTCTAATATTTGTGTATCAGTTGAGCTAGAATCAGAAACGTCTCCAGAAAAGCGTAACCAGATCTGAAGATTATTCCCCTCATGATGGCCGGATTTATTGCAGTGTGTTTGTTTTGGGCTGGATGTGTCCTGCAAACTGGCAACGGAGTGTGAGCACCTGTTTGGTTGAATTTTTTTAAAGGAGTGAAATGGAGTCCAGCGAGGAGGGGGGCCTCAGTGTTGGGGGCTCTGTGGGAGAGGAGAACTACTTCCTGGGATACACCTTTACCGACCGCTCCCACTCCAGCCGCGTGGTGAAGAGCATCATGGACCTGTGTCTAGAGGACGGCCTGTTCGCAGACGTCACCGTCACCGTGGACAACAAGGAGTTTCACCTGCACCGGCTGGTGCTTTCAGCGCAGAGCAGTTTCTTCCGCTCCATGTTCACCTCCAACCTTAAGGAGTCCCACAACCGATCTATTGAGCTGAAGGACGTCAGCGCAGCCGTCTTTCAGCTGCTGATCGACTACATCTATCACGGCACGATCAGACTGAGGGTGGAGGAGCTGCAGGACACGTATGAGATGGCAGATATGTACCAGCTCACTGCGCTGTTTGAGGAATGCTCCCGCTTCCTGTCGCGCACAGTCGAGGTCAAGAACTGTTTGCAGGTGAGTCACTCTTTCTCTCATGCCTAGTAATCTGGACTGTGGACTAACCCTCCACTCTAACCTCGCAATTGTGTTGTACACCTCAATGTTTAATGACATTAAAGCTGCTTTACCTGCTTTACCTTGATAGTTTGTGCTTGGTAGTCACAGTTGTGTAATGTAAGTTTTGTGAATACCTGTTTCTGCACAGGTGATGTGGCTTGCAGACAGACACAGTGACCAGGAGTTGTACACTGCAGCCAAGCATTGTGCCAAAATACACCTGGCCCAGCTGCATCAGACTGAAGAGTTTCTAAATCTGCCTCTCTGTCTGCTCCTGGACATCATCAAAGGTTTTACCCATTTCTGTCCAATCACGATGTGCCAAGTTACCTTAAACAGGGTTTTTATGATACATATTTTATGGGGTATCCTATAGAGGTGGGGGGAAAATTGACATTGTGTATTACTGCGATATTTAGAAAAATCGCCGTTTATGATATCACAATACTCATTGCAACATCGCTATAATATCGTACCGTGGGACCTCTGACGATTCCCAGCCCCAGTATCCTAATAGCCGAATCATTGAGGTAATTATCAGGTAACCACGATGCCAACCCTGGTTTCCTGTCTGCTTGTCTGTTATTTAAGAGTAAAGATGAAAATGGAAAATAAATAAATGTTTTTAAAAGGAAGAAAGCAAATTTGATGAATGTCACTCACTAGGCTTTGTGTTTGTGTTCAGATGGAGTTCCAAGCTCCCAGAATCCAACAGTGGCTATTGAGTCGTGGATAAACCACAACAAGGTGGAGAGAGAGGAGTTCTGTTGCGTCCTCCAGGAAAATCTAAAGGTAACATTCTTTTATCCAGCTGAGCTGAAACATACGTTTGAAGAGGCTGCGCTACTTTGATGTCTGTCGTAATTATTTCTTTCTTTGATGTCTGGTTTGTCTTCATCTCGTTTGTCTCCAGGAAATCGGTGAGAACGTCCACATCTACCTGATAGGTAAAGAGGAGACACGGACTCACTCCTTGGCTGTGTCTCTTCACTGTGATGAGGACGATGCGATCAGCGTGAGCGGCCAAAACAGTTTGTGCCATCAGATCACTGCGGCATGTAAGCATGGAGGCGACCTGTATGTGGTGGGGGGGTCCATCCCTCGCCGCATGTGGAAGTGCAACATGCACACCATGGACTGGGAGCGCTGCGCCCCCCTGCCCAGAGACCGCCTCCACCACACCATGGTCTCTGTCTGCACTGAGGACACAATCTACTCACTCGGAGGGAAGACACTGCAGGACTCGCTCTCTAATGCAGTCATCTACTACACAGTGAAGGACAACATGTGGACCGAGACCAGCCAGCTGGACACGGCAGTGTCCGGGGCTGCTGGCGTGAACTTGGGAGGTACCATCTACCTGCTCGGAGGGGAGGAGAACGACATGGACTTTTTCACTAAACCGTCTCGACTGATTCAGTGTTTTGACACCTCCTCTCAGAAGTGCCAGATCAAACCATACATGCTGCCGTTCGCAGGTTGCATGCACGCTGCAGTCCACATGGATGTGATCTTCATCGTAGCAGAAGGAGACTCTTTGGTGTGCTACAACCCTCTGCTGGAGAGCTTCACCCGGCTGCGCTTTCCTGAGGTGTGGAGCTGCATTCCCTCGCTGTGGAAGGTGGCCAGCTGCAACGGCTGCATATACGTATTCAGAGACAAATGTAAAAAAGGTGACGCAAACACACTCAAGTTTAACCCAGCCACATCTGTCGTCTCCGTTATCAGAGGTATAAAAATCCTCCTCACAAACTGGCAGTTTGTTTTGGCCTAAACGTCCGGATGTTCACACTATGGTCCACTCAGTCGATCCACAGAGAATCAGGGGAGACTGTTACCATGACGTCGCAGTTGAGACGTCCTGAGAGGAAACTTGTTCGACAAGTATTTACTCATCTGGTTTCTGTTCTGACTTCACCACCAGACCTGTAAAGACAGTCCTATGCTCTATGTGTATGTGTGTGTGTGTGTGTGTGTGTGTGTGTGACTTGCTTATACTACATTGTGTCTCATTGTGGTAAATTAGTGATGCTGCTGTAACCGGTGGTACTCGACTTTGTCTTCCTTTGCACTGCTTGTTTATTGACGTGCATGATCAACTTCAGTGTGAAACACTTAACTGAGTGTTAAACATCCTTCAGTGCATTGTATCTGGGGAAGTGTATGATATTGTAGGGGTGGGAATCACCAGAGGCCCCACAAAATAATAGTATCACGATACCTAAGTCACAATACAATATCATCATGGTATTGTGAAATCATACATTACGATTTTCTCACTTTTTTGAGCTGCAAATCAGTTTCCCAAAGTCAAACTCTGTCAGCATGATCTGTCTCATCCAATATGATACATTTTTCAGTCTATTCATCTCCCTTTAATAACTTTTTATTGCTTTTTTTGTTACCTCACTAATGAGCACACAGCACCATCTAGTGGACTGAAAAGTCCACTGGTTTTTATTACTGTATTATACAAAAAGTTGAGTTTGTATTTGCGACATTCATTAAGAATTTATTTAATAAAATATTGATACTTGGTATCTATGAGTCGATACAATATCGTCACGCAAAATATTGCAGTATTATGATGTATGGATTTGTTTCACCCGCCCCTACAATATTGTAGCTTAAAAATGATCATAAGTCAAAGTCTATATCAAATGTGCAGAATTATGATTACAATGTTTTCTAATGTTCAGATTTTCACATTCTTGTCTTAAGATTGTATTTTTTTGTTGTACAGTGAACATGTTCATGTTAAACTGATAACAGTATTGTTAAATATATCGCTGTTGCTAAATGCTTTCACTTATTGTTTTGATTTATGGCTCTTTATCCTTTATCCATTAACTTCTCTTGATGTTAATATTATGTTTATTATGAGGGATTTAATCTGTCATTGTGGCAATTATACAGCGACGTGTTTAGAAGTGTTGGGCTTGAGTGTCTCAACAAAGACACAGCTCCCCACAGAGTTTATCTTTGGCTTGGTAATGCATCTTGTGAATGGTGAGGTGCTAAAGGTGCCTGTTTTGTCCTTGGGGTGGGGTGATGTGGGGTGGGGAGCTGAAGGAGAGAGAGCTACTATAGAGAGGCCAAAACTTTGATCCCATTGATGTGTTGCAGGAGGCTGCGCAGCTGAAATCCAAACCCAGTAACATGTCAGACTTTGTGAACTATTCTAAGCATCAGTTGCTGACGCCAAGATGGGGGGGGGGGGATTCTGGGGCCACATATGCGCCTCTATAAGAACTGACGGCCACCACCAGCACCATCTCACATGCAGCACCTTAATGTTGGGCAACAAAGCTGTTTATGGCCCCCATATGACAGTTCACAGCCTGACATGTGAGCGGGTGGGGAGATCTGTTGGTGGATGTGTGTTTTTGATGCTCCAGCAGGTTTTGATGTAAAAATGTGCCGTGCAGTGTTTGGACAGTGAGTGACAGTTGGTGTGAAGGTGGATCGCGAGGAGCTCAAGTGACCTTGGGACTGCTTGCTGAGGGCAGAACAGAATTCCTGAAGGGACACATGGTCTGGAGTGACAAGGCCATCTGCTGAGCGCCAGCACTAGGAGGAAGGTGGAGGGGGCTGGACATGGGGGGGCTGAGAATTCCTTTTGCTGGGGTGTGGAGGGAGTAGATATTCTGGGATATCGCTGCTAGCACTGCGCCTGGTAAACATGTTTCTTTGGCATTTTTCAAGCGGAAATCTGGTGGAGAATTTTTGAACACTTGAAGATGAGAAGGGACCATTGCAGGTTTAAATGGGGATGGTATTTTTCTGGCTCTCCACCACACGACTGGTGATAATGGTCTTGGTGTGTTGCCGTTTTACTTCGTTGGATCTAGTTTCCTCTGCATCTCAGCACGGCCGGAGCTGAGAGAGCGGGTCTTGGTAGGCCCTGCGGCTCCGACCCCTTAAAGGATTGTTTTCAGGGGATTTTCATTGGAGTTGTGCTGTGAATGGCAAGGATCTACTTTCTTGCTGCCTCACTGAAATTGCATGGCCTAAACGAATGAATATTTTTATGAGGCGCCTTGCACCAGAGATGGGCCAGGACCAAACCAAGCAGCAGATAGAGAAGGGCCTGAGGTTGTATCAGTCCAATCAGACAGACAAAGCTCTGCATGTCTGGACAAAAGTGCTGGAGAAGACCTCAGATCCTGGGGGGAAGTTTCGGGTGTTGGGGTGCCTGATCACAGCTCACTCAGAAATGGGGAAATATAAAGATATGCTCAAGGTAAGAAAAGCTGATTTGGATTTAACTAAAGAATGTATAATCAAGATACAAGGAACAAGGTAATTGTACATTTTTGAGTGTAATCTTTCTCTAAAGGGTTCAATTTAGGTGAAATATTTCACACATTTTAAATACAGTGTGATCAGATTTTTTTGTTATGCAACCAGCAGTGGTGTGTGTGTGTGTGTGTGTGTGTGTGTGTGAATGTGGCTGTATTTCTCATCAGTTTATATGTCATCATATCTGCTCAGGTCTGGTACACGTCATACTATCGTAGCATTTTAACATTTCCATAACGTCCAAGTGATTATTGAACTTAAAGAGGTTAAAGGCCTCCATCTTGGTTCCATTGCCAGTGATCTTGAGACGCATGGGTTAATTTGTGGCTTCCATGCAATGCAGAGTAAATAAGAGCCCTGAAACCTGAGTGTCAGTATGGGGTGTCTTGTTGACATAATCATCTTTACTCAAGCAGCACCCACTTGCTTTCACACCGCTTTAATGAGGGCGCTTCGCAAAGCTGAGGGTCATTTGAATAAATAGAACCTCTCATTTGTCTTTTTACAGCATCTACTCCAACATCCGCCCAATTACCTACAATCACCTAACACTGTCTTTGCAGTACGCTCTAGATCAAATCGACACAGCCCGGGAAATGGAGGACCCAGACTACCTGACGGAGGGCTACCTGAACTTGGCGCGCAGCAACGAGAAGCTGTGTGACTTCCAGAAAACGGTGTCTTACTGTAAGACCTGCTTAAACATGCAGGGCACCACCGTGAGCCTCCAGCTCAATGGCCAGGTATGTCTCAGCATGGGCAACGCCTTCCTGGGCCTCAGCGTCTTCCAGAAAGCATTGGAGAGCTATGAGAAGGCTCTGCGCTATGCACACAACAACGACGACAAGATGCTGGAGTGCAGAGTCTGCTGCAGTCTGGGAAACATCTACGTCCAGCTGAAGGTACTTTGTATGGAATGAATGATTGTCTTGAGTTAACCTAATAAATAATAAATAAATCAATACATCAAATAATCTAAATCTAGTCTTTTCTCTTAATATTGTCTCAAACATGATTCTTGCATGTGATATAAACAAGAAACAGAATAAGAACCTTTCTGAGCTTTAAAGGGTCTAAAATACTTTGATGGCTGCAGACTCCTCAAGTACTTAATATAGCTAGAACACTAATTGGATTCCACGTCTTGACTGTGCCATCAATTCTGACGTCGCCAGTGTATTTGCAGTATGATAACGCTGCAGAGCAAACATCATCAATGGTTAGCTCATGTGGTGCTGGACATTGCAAAACGAGGGCGGAGTGAGTAGAATGGCTGGGGTGGGCGGCTGAAGCGGCCCCCTTGACATCAGAGATTTGTAAGCGTAATCCCTTGGCTTCCAAGAGAAGATTGGTTTCAATGGGGTTGCGGTTAGGTAGCGTTTGAAGAATGCACTCATATGTCACGGTATTTTATGAACAAAAACATTATGTCAAAAATACTTCTTTTATAAAAATCATTTGCTTGATTAGTGTCAAAGGAGGCGAATTACAAACCAAAAAGTCCATGTAAGTCATATGAAACTAGGATGTGTGACTAAGATGCTGACGTTTGCAGGCGTCAGAGACCTCACTCATTAATAACCTTTGCCAACAGGACTATGAGAAAGCCCTGTTCTTCCCCTGCAAAGCAGCTGAGCTTGTCAATGACTATGGCAAGAGCTGGAGCCTCAAGTATCGAGCCATGAGTCAGTACCACATGTCTGTCGCCTACAGAAAGCTGGAGCGCCTGCCAGACGCCATGGAATGCTGTGAGGTATTGTTTTATAACCGACACGTGATCGCCATCCTCAGAGATTCACCCTACAAAGGCAAACTTACATGACTCTGTGGCGAATGTCACAGTTTTGGTTTCCTCTCCAAGTCATTGTCTGCTGAGGCCTTCCTCGGCTGTTCTGGTGTCTGCAGATACAGTAGATGTTGTGCTGCCGACAGCTGCAAGCAGCAGTTGTTCTGTTGTACAAGGCCTCAGACCTCAACAAAAATATGCTCAGAGAGAGGCGCTGGTGTAAGGTGTTAATGAAGAGGGTGGCTTTAGTCTTAACTGTGTTCTAATTATGTACCGGGGGTGAAAAATAGCTTGATGTCATTGCCTTGGAGTGCAGAAGTATAGTAACAAGACAGCAGGATGCATTTCAGATTTATTACATTTGTCGAACGCATTTAGCCAAACAGTTTACACATCTTGTCGTGTTTAGAATACCAGAGTACAAGAGGGGATCGAAGGTGAAACAACAACTTTTAACGTTTTGCTTTACTCCTTAGTCTAGTTTGTTGGCAAACACACTGAGTATGCTATTTGTAAAAGTAGATTGAAGGGGTGCTTCACTTAAAAATGAAAATTCAGTCATTATCCTCATCCTCATGCCAATAGAAGGTCCGGCAAAGTTTTTTGTCCACAAAACTCTGCTGTAAATTCACAGGAAAAATCTCCCAAACAACTGTAGTGAATGGTGACCAGGATTCAAGTGTGAAAAATGACATAATGAATCCACAAAATGCCTCCATACTGCTCATCCACAGTAATCCAAGCATCCTGAAGCCTCGACGTGCCAAGTTGTTTTGAATGTGAACGCAGGTCTGCCGTTACATTTAGCTTTTGTTGGTCTCACTTGCGCCCCCACATGAGCCTCAGAAGGTTGCGGCATGCGTGCACGTGAACACGACTTCTGTTGCAGGAGGTTCAGGCCACAGTGAACAGTAAAGCTAAAAACATGGCGTCAATGACGTTTTTCAGAACAGCTTGGCCTGTCAAAGATTCAGGCAACATTACTTCAGATGAGCAGTATGGAGGCATTTTATGGATTTGTTATGTATTTTTAACGTTTGAATCCAAGTCACCGTTCACTTCAGTTGGTTGGGCGATTACTGAAATGCCCTTTTCTTGTGAAACTCCAGCAGATTTTTGTTAACTAAGAAAACTTTGCTGGACCCTCTGTCAGCATGAGAGTGAGAAGATAATGAGTTAATTTTCATTTTTTGTAAATTATGCCTTTGATTAAAAACAGATGCAGGATTCAAGTCTTTTTCTTTAATTAAATCCAAATAGACTAACTGGAAAGAAATGATCCTTTTGCAGAATTTCTCACTATTATATCTGAGCAGAGCTTTGGTAGCTCAGGTGAGGGGGTCTGACAAACATCTCTGTTCTCTAAAAACTCTGTCTTGCATTTCAACAGGAATCTATGAAGATTGCTCTGCAGCACGGTGACCGTCCTCTGCAGGCTCTGTGCTTACTAAACTTTGCAGACATTCACCGCTGCAGGCGTGACGTTGATGTAAGGGGCCACTGTTTGTGCACGCTTGTTGTGTTTGACAGTCAGACTTCATCTTTGATTTATACATTCACACATTGTCTCTTATTTCATCTGTCAGGTGAACTTTGTTTTTGATTTCTCTTCATCCATCTAGAAAGCATTCCCTCGCTACGAGTCTGCACTGGGTCTCATGACTGAGATCGGAAATCGTCTCGGACAAACACACGTCTACATTGGAGTTGCAAAGTGTTGGCTAATGCAGAAAGAATTTGACAAGGTACCTGCAAATAAATGTAGGCTATATGTCACATGCAAAATGTGACTGACATACTTATTAAATTTTCTTACCATGACACACCATTCTTCACTGCTTCTTTTCAAGGCTATTGATTCTCTGCAGCGAGCACAAGAACTGGCAGATGGAATTGGAAACAAGGTAACTGGTGTCCTCACAGGATGCAGGACAGGACACACAAGCAGAGCAGCAGCGTATCGTTAAGTCGATGGACAAAAAAATGGGATTTTTTTTTTTTTTTCAATATTTTAAAAAATATTCAGTCATCTTTAAAGGAGGGAGCTATTGTACTCATTTTTGCGTCTTTGATTTTGATTAAGGACTCCTATAGAGCAGCTAGACACAACTGACCAAACAGTAAAGTCCGCAGATGTTCAGAAAACTGTGACTCCGCCCTCTCTCTTCCCTCTATTCTCTGCATTCTCTCAGTACTGTCTGTGTCAGTTACTCCTCCCCCTTTCCCTCATGTGCACCTCCACACTCGGCTGAGTGGCTGACACAAAATAAAGACAGCTAAGACACTGATAAAATGTTACTTACAGCTCACGCTTTTCACTCCTCAACAGGACAAAACAACGTGCGGTCCCTTAGCAGCAGTGTAGCCGTGAATGCAGCTCATGTGCTTTTGCATCATTTAACATGCGTATCCTATCCGACATTGTAACAACAGTTATAGATCAGAAAAGAAAGAAAAGCATAATAGCTCTTCTTTAAGCAAAAATCCCACAAGATATCTTTCTCACAAATGAATGTAAGCTGGATACCTTTGGGTTTTTGACGGTTAGTTGGATGACGACACTTGTTTCATCTTGGAGTAAAACAATATGGTTTCCTCCACAGTTCACAGATAGGAAATGAGATCTCAAAATAATTGATAATGAAAATTTTCATCAGTTGCCGCCCTTCATATACAAACTGTGACAGTACACATGACACTGACTGTCTTTCTCTGATTTGTACCTGCAGCTGTGTACACTGAAGGTGCACTGCCTGAGTGAGGGGATTTATCGGAGCCGGGGGCAGCAGAACGAGCTCAGAGAGCAGGTGGTGAAGTTCTTGCAGTGTGTCGAGGAGCTGGAGCTCTACTGTGGCATGTGTGGAGAGGCCATTGGGGACAGGGACCAAAAGCTGCAGGCTTTACCCTGTTCCCACATTTTCCATCTCAAGTGGGTGTTCCAGCACAGTGTGATATCGCACACACATGTCAGAGACGAACCCAGTTACTGTGTGATTTTTATTTTGATGAGACTTAGTTCACCGCAAGTTCTCAGATCTAGCTTTCAAAGAGAAATTTAGCTAAAGAGGTACTTTAATCAGTGTTTTCTTCATTTTAACTGGCTTTCAGGATCCCAGATAAACCTGTTGAGACTCAGCTGTTTTATCCTTTCAGGTGTCTGCAGACAAACGGGACAAAGGGTTGTCCCAAATGTTTCAAGTCCTCCATGAAGCCAGGATTCGTGTGATTGTGATGCTGCGTCTGTCGTTGGATCTGCAGACACAGCGTGAAGCCTGACTGGCTCCTGACTGATCTGAGAACAGCAGGCAGCCTCAGGATGTGCTGAAGATGTTTGAGGAGGAATAATTCACCGCTCTGTGCAGAGGATGCTGATCTGAGGCCGGAGGGTCGTGGCGTGCGGCTGTGAGGACACAATCACTGCCTCCACCTTATTGACAAACATCAGTCTGTGAGTTACAGCTGACTGAGGAGGTGCAACTGACAGTGAAACATTTCAATTTAAGATGGAGAAGAGAGAACGTTCATCGTCTCTGATGACTGGCCATTTCTTGCAGAATTTAAACTTAGAGGATTATGGACTGTCCGGGGATTATTTATACCTTGTATTTGCTATTTAATGCATTTGAATTGTTGATGGAAACTTCAGTGATATGTCCATAATCTCAGCCACAGGGTTTGTTAGATTATCTTTTACACAACACCCACTTGATCTTTTCTCCGCCGTTTTCTGATCCTTTTTTTTTTTTTTTTTTTAAATCAGAGCACAGAGCCATTTCTAAATGATCTGATTTCATACATGGTATATTTATTGTTGTGTTCATGTACATACTATTCTCATGTTAATTTGTCTGAAAAGTTTGATGTATTTGAGGTGTTTTGTAAAATCTAAAAACAAACTAAAATCTCTTAACCATTCAAAAACTAGTATGTCTTTACAGAACAGGTACATGCAGCTGTTTTTGTTGTTGTTGTCGTTTTTATTTACTGAGGTTAAGGAGCAGGATCAACACATGTTGTGTTCATAGAAATTC
>JAQFJA010000023.1:17461967-17474713 GCA_029874485.1 Naso brachycentron
CCTGTAACGTTTATTGAATATGGACAAAATGTCAACAAACACCATGTCTCATAGATAAAACTAATTTGGGGGAAATGGGCGGGGCTTATGCAACCTATGTGGCGATGTTGACACATGTAGGAACACTGGGATGATGCTTTAAAGGTAAAAGCTCTGCTCATGGAAAATGCAGCACAACAAGCAACCAATATGTAGAAAAGTTGACTTGTCAAAAAACAAAAACCAAACAAAGATGCTGCTCATTGTGAACATTGTGCACATGCTAAATGGTTCTCCAGACACAAAGTTACTGATGGGTTCCTCATATAGCAAACATCACTCTGCATCAATCTATAAAAACAGTTCTGATGTTTCAATAATGCTCTCAGGCTACAGTTTACAGCTGTCGTTTCAATACTACATCTGAAATGTGAAATGTCTCCCGTGGCTAAATCGGGCTCGGTTCTTCCCCTCTGGTGGCCACAGAGCTGAGCGGTTGGGGGTTGTTTTTAGGGGAGGGGCTGGTTGATGGTCAGGACAGGCAGCAGAAGACAAGCTTTATGTTCTCAGATATATTTTTATCAGCCCGTGAACAGAAGACCAGCTGCCGTCACACGAGGCACAAAATCTGTCTGCAAACTGACTGGGACACTGAAAAGGAAAACAGATCAAAAGGATGTTTTGGTTGCATTCAGTCGGTCTATTTTGGCGTCCCAGCGCTGCACGCATCTCATCTTAGTAACAACAGCATCTTTCTTCATAAACTGTTGCTAAGCACTCGTTACGGCACCGTGTGTGAACCTGTCAGTCTCAGCATGGGCAGGACTGTGACGTCTTTCTGCTGACGTCATCAGTGTGTTCAGCCGCAATCATTCCTGAACACATTTTACTCAAACTGCTGTTTCTATTGGTCTAAGCAGCAGTGCTTCACTTCCTGTTTGCCAGAATCACCAAACATAACTTGTTAAGAACAGCACGAGTTCTGCTGTCCAATCAGCTCTGAATCACATGACGCTGTGACAGAACAGGCAGAGCTTTAGTTCATACGAAAAATTCTCCTATCACCTGCTCATTGAAATGGATTTCGGTGAACTCTGAAGTTTTATTAGCGACCAAGAAGCTTGAATATAGCCGAAAACCGTCATTATCTGTTCAAACAATCAGAGGGTGTGATGATGAGGCTGACATCACCAGATGAAGAAAACCGTAATCAGACCTCTGTCTCAGATTGTCTTTGGTTTATCCCTCTCTTCTTCCTTCAGCTGATGTAAAAGATGCCAATAACCGCAGTTTTACCACGATTCACTGAACGAGTCTCCTGTCATCACTCTCCAAGGTGAACTGTCAAAAAGAGACAAGTGCTGGATGATGAAATATTTCCTCGGTTTAATAAAAACATACTACGTCAAAAATGTGATGATCGCGCCAAACAAAGCACGAGCAGTTCATTTCACACTGACGACCTGTGACCACAATAAAACAGCTTTGCTTTTTCTGTGAGACATCAGCAGCCGCCACGCTCACTGTCATGAGAATCTGTCTTTTCAGGCTTTCAGACGAATTCAGGATGAATTGTCGGATCGAATGAGTACAAGAGAGAGAAATGTGTCAGTCCAGGAGGAGAGACGGAGACACAGTGTCAGCGCCTGCAGCACACACACCCAGAAGACATCCATCATCAGTACGATCACATGAAGAGACAGGCAGCACACGCACGCACGCATGCACGCACGCACACACACACACACACACACACAGAGAGCCCTATCAGAAAGTCAATCACACTGAACACAAAAGTACAAAAAGCTTATTTTCTGTCTCATCAACATGCAGATTATTTCAGATGAGAGCAAGGCTTCCTGGCCACGCCCCTGTTTGTCTGAAAACAAACCCTCCTCATTGGCTGGTGGTAAATTCAAAATATCCAACGCTGCAAATTTAAACGCCTTAAATAAAAATAGCACACTTCTTTTGGGTATTAGAGCATTGGGTATTACACATACTAATGGTCAGCCAATCAAACTCTTCTGTGATGTCTTTGCTGATCAATGATGAGCATCGTTACACCAATAAATGAAGACATAGGGGGTTGGTGAGTGTCCTTCCAGTCTGTGTCCATCAAAGTGGACCAATGACCCCACGCAGTGGCTGCAGGTATCATATCCTGACATATACAACTACCTCACTGAATCTCCAGGTAATGAACTTCTGACACGTTTTCTGCAATTAAATTGCAATTAATCTGCAATTTCTGCAATATGACACAGAGCCACAGCTCATGGCCATAACTATCATTAATATTTACCTGCTGTTTGATTTGATTCACCTGTTGTTTATGACCAAGATGTCTGTGACTGAATACTATGAATAAAGACAACGGTAATAATTCCACCTTAAATATCAAAAAAATGAAGAGGGAGGCCACGGTATACTGCAAAACAGTTCAATGCCTTAAAACTGCATCATTTACACACTTTCTAGGCAGATGGACACAAATATGGCATAATGTGACACATGCAGACCGCTGTCAGTAGTTAGTAGCAGTATTATAGTGGTCTGCATGTTATTACATTAAGTCTTATTTGTGTTCATCTGCCGCTGTAAAGGCTGCATTTTTCAGACATGAAACTTTTTTGTTAAGTAAAGAAAATCATAACTCTGGGTTTTTTTGTTATGTGATGTACACAACACAACGCAGCAGCAAATCTCAGCAGATTTATCAGTGAGTACATTGCTGTTATCAATTGAAGTCATACCCTGAATTACGGAGTGCCAAGTTGTATTGAACTATATTTATCATTTAAAATTTCGCACTGGAAACAACAGGATGCCTGGGAGGGGACAGGAAACACACGTTACACCTGTGGTATGGTTTGAACTTATACCACATTGACCGAAGAAGCAAACCACTGCCACCACAGCTAGCACAAGTTAAGACAGCAGTAGCTAGCTTAACCTGAAATTCCTTTACAACATGCAAAAGCACTGACATGAATTTTTAATTTAAGGTGCGGTTGCTACTCTGCGCAATGCTCTCTGTATGACGCCTCTTGTCGTATTAACCACATACACAGCGTCGTATTAAACGAACGGTAAAAGGATACACAAAGAACCAGGCTGTGAAGAACATGCCGATGGCCAGCAGGACGACAGTGAGGTGGGGGAACACAGCCGGGTTCACCGGGCTGGTGTATCTGGTCATCGCCTCAAGTTCCTGCAGCCACAACAAAGAGACAGAAACGTTACGTTATCGTCTGATACAAGCAACACAGCACCTTGGCTTCCCACCACAGTGAACATCATTTCTACTAACTGTTGAAAAAAAGGACCTGACCTATTGTTCCATTTCATTTTCGACTGGCTGATTGAGTAAATCTGACATGAGAAGCTAACGTAAGCTAAAGTTCTTTTGCTAGTCTGCGTGATCTAAGCTAGCTTCACAAAGCACCATTTTCACACAAAGCGCATTGTTCTGTGGATGAAATTGCGAATTGCCTGTAAAAATGAACTGCAAATCAATGTATTTTAAGTTTCACGTTTATACACAGAATAAATTTAAGTATTCTACCATTTTGTAATGAAGCGGAGCTCTTGCTTCTGCGGTCCAAGATGAAAAGGCCACGTACTGACTATTACTTCCTGGTTTGGTGACGCACGGTGACGTTAACACGAGCGCTCTTTCCCTCAGTTTGACTGTCAGGATTCTCTTCCTTTCAAACATGGATGTATTTCAAACTACACAATCCCACCCCTGTCTTATGGAGGACCACAGGAATCATGGAACTTCTAATAAAGTATTTGCAAATACATTTATTAATTCCCCAAAAACTTCACTCTTCACATGACTCTTCTGCTCCTCCGTTTTCACAGACTGGCAATTTACCTGCCATAGAATGCAAACTGGACATTTAGTATATCTAAACTCTGCCATCCCACTGTGATGACCAAGTGCTTCTCACAGCTTGCTCTGTGGAGGTGAGAATTCCGCCACCTGAGAGGCAAAATCCAGGGCATTAGGTTTGATGACATTCAACTGTTAATAAATGTCGTGCTGCCATCTATTGGACAATTTGTTTTCAACTCATTGGTCAGTCAAACAACAGAAAATTTGATCACAAATTTATTTACTATATCCATTCATAGTATTACATCTTTTTTTTGTCAAAAAGCTTTGGAAATGTAATGATAAAATGGGCTAAAAAAGATAAAGTAGTGATATTAAAGCGGGACAAGGTTTAATGTTACGTCACGTCCTCTTAACAAGTAGTGCTAACATGAATGCGTGTGTGTGAGTGTTGCTGTTAGTGTGTGTGCGGGCGCATGCGCGCGTGTGTGTTTCAAACTTGTTTCAATCATGTCTGGGCTCCATTAGCTAAAAGTTAATATATTGTTGATAATACACAACCAAAACACAAAATATATATCAACTATAAAAAAAAAACAATATGATAAAACGCATCAGATAAAAAGGGAGCTGGTAGTAACAAAATGAAGCTATACAGTTACATGTAATGCAATGCAGTTCTACCAGAACAGATGAAAACAGTCTGGTGCACCGGAAACAGCGAAAGCAGTTTGTATATACAGTGCAAAAAGTGCTACAGTGGTTTTATTATACTAGCTGGTGCATTATAAATAAGCTAAAATAGTACACTACATACCAATTGAAGTCATAATAATTATACTGAGAGCAGTGTATAGTGTCTCATCATATCATGATAAATTCCATAAACCTTTGTCCGATGGCTGTTTTTCCTATTTAATATTGATTTTACAATGGAGACACACTATTGTATTTTTTTTCTTTCTGAAAACAGACAAATACTGAATATGGATTTTAAAACAAATGTCACCAAAGGCAACATGAACATGTTGGTAAGAGCAGGTGATGAATACTTTGAAGCCATACAAACATAATTGAAAAGAAAACATTTATGCCATTCAGTTATATTAAAAGTGTTATCACTGCCTATTAGGCACTGGCGAAATATTAAAAACATCCAGAGAAAATCAACAAAATATCCAGTGTATAATATCCATTTTTATCTCCAGAGTGTGCCTCTATAAATGCAACTCCTTCTCAGCTTTATGAACAAGCGATTAAAGCAGAATTTCCAAAGCCGAAGCAGCGTTCGAGTTGCCTCTGAGCTGAGATGTATCATTTTAGGGAAATGATTGGGCATGCACCTGACATGATATTTGTAGCCATTTATAGCCTTACCAGCATTCTTTCCAGTTAGCAAAAGTACAGTTTAAGCAATTCCAGTGTTTCTTGAATATTGTCAGTGTCGGCCTTTCCACCATCAGATGCTAAGAGCGGTCAGTGTTTTTCTACATGTTCATTTCCAGTGATTCGTTTACTCATCCAGTCTTATCACGTCCTCCAGTGACTCTGCTGAAATGAGTATGACTCAGTGGTATTCAGACAGACTGATCGTAAGGATTTCTGTGTAAAAGTACACACATGCATCATGTTTCAGCCAATGTCACAACTGAGACAGGAATACTCCAGAGTGTTTCCTGCTCTGTACAGTGTTACTTCTGATGGCTGAAAGTCAATTGGTTATCAAACATTTTCAAGGCAAGCACCCCTGAACTGACAAACTTGACAATGGACCCCATTTGGAAAGATTTGCCCAAAGATTTTTGCTTTTCTAAGTTTTTTGCAGAAAGTGTATGATACCCATGACCAAACTGATCATACATTCTGTCACTGTGTTATTTAGTGACAGAAATATAGTGAAAATAATATTTTTCCGGTGAACTGCACGGAAACCTTTTAAGCACCCCTCTTGTTTGCCTGACCGCACTTTGAGCACCACTGGCCTTGTCGTATGCAGAAACCTCAAACACAAAGCTTCACTGTAGAGAGCCACGAACTGCCAGTGTGCACTACTGAGGTACAGGATATTTCCAGTGCGAGTTGCAACCATTCACTGAGGTCTTCAGCAGAAGCTAATAATTTTCTCTCCAGTGTATAAAACTAGTAAAACGTGTTTTTGTTTTCAGTTGACGCTGGTTTCAGTGTACATACAAAAAAAATGTGTGTAGTGTCATTCAGAATATCTTAGCCTGGACTTATTTAAGAAACTTAAATTCTGCTCAATATAATTATGGCTTAAATAAGACTGGAAAACGTCGTGATCAGTAATTGAGTGAGCTATAAACCCATGGATGTTACTTACACAATAGCAGTTAACAGTGAAACAGCACAGTCGTCATTTACAGTGATCAAAACATCTTCAGTGACAGAAAAAAAAAAAAACCTTCAACAGTGTCAAATTCCAGTGATTCCAAAAGATATGTCTTAATGCATAAACATGTGGAGAGGATTACAGTGTAAGCAGTAGTATATAGTTTGTTCTGTATGAATATCTTTAAAAATAATGGACAATATTAAGACAAAACCCAGTCCCATCATGACAGCGTATAAATGGGACCACAAAGGAAATGTGCATTGTACAGGCACTGTGATGCGTCGTCTTCCTTCTCACACACAGCTGCTTTGGATGAGAAAATGGTAGTCAGAGTACGACGAGGTTTCTCCTTCAGTGGCACAACTCACTTCACTCTGTCAACGAAATGTATGCAGAGAAAAAAAATCATTCATCATTCACTGACTTCACTCAAACCAAGTGCACAGTAAATGGAGTAAACAACATAAAAGAATGTTGAGTGCTGCTCATATTTTGTAGACGAAGTTCACTCACAGACGTGGAGACGCGGAAGTGATAGGTGATGTTCTGGAAGGACAGCACAGGCACTGTCCACACGTGATGAGGCCCCTTAGAGAAAAGCATTCAAGAACATGTGTTCAAAGATCATTATTAACACAAGATCCTCCACTGTACACTGAGCCAATGGTGTGAAATGGTATACACACTTCCTGTCTCCTACGTGGGTGGAGTCACGTCTCCCATAGACCAGAGCGGCATCTTTCCAAACCTCCCACAGCTTCCCTTTAACTTCTCTTTTTATTACTTGCAGCCACAAAAGCCTTCTCTCCAGGTACTTAACTCGACAAGGAAGTGGTGAAAACCGGAGAAGTGGATTTTTTTTTTAATTGTCGGTAAAGGCTATAAATTAGCTGCATGGTCACATGACTTCAACGTTACTGCTACTACGTTTCCTGCTACACTATACTATACACACAGTATAACTTGACTTGAAGTCAACAAGTTGAAAACTGAGTTAGAATAGTATTTAAGAGTAGGGCGGAAAGACAAGGCTTTAAAGGTGGACTAGTGAGGTGATCAGTGGCTGTGTTCGACATGAATATGTTAGCAATCGGCTTTTTTAAGACATGTACAATCACCAAAAAACCACTTGTGGAGTCTTGCTGATGTTTATTATGTCACAGAGCAAAATGTGATGGTCTCGTAAACTTGGGTTGACCGCAGATCTTATTTAATGACCAACCAAAAACCCTTTCCAAAAAAACTTATCGGCAATGAGAAAACCGGAAGTTAACCATGCTAGCTCATCTCCAGGTTGCAGAACTCTGAGTGTCATTCTGTGCACGCTGTCAAACCCTGAAGAAGAAGCTGGCCAGAATAAATTTAAAAGCAAACAACCTTTCAAGCAAATCTCACCTGTAGGGTACTCTTCAAACTCTTCACTTCAGTCATTAGATGCTTCAGTATCTCTGAGGGAAGGATACAGAAATGTCAAAAGACATCACATGCATATCAAACACAAAAAAATGTCAAGGAAATGGATTTGCCCTTCTCAAACCAGGGAAATTTTTGGCCTACTTAAAAATTAAAAGTTTCTGTCACCAAAAAAAAAAAAACATTAAAAAAAAAAAAAAATCTGCAGGCATGAATATTACATACCAGCAGTATATTAAGTATGTTTAGAGATTAAGAAAAAAGGATTGAAAAATAAGGTATTAACACGATGACAGACATATATCTCTTGCCTGTTGTGTTTGTGGTCCCGTCCTGATTGGCAGTGATTCCCAGTGTTGTCCTACATTCGTCCAGCAGCTTCTCCAGCTCCTCATCCTGATTGTTCACAGCTTCATGACCAGGCAGTAAAGACTGACTCAAACCGCTGTCCCTTTCTCTCCAGCTCTGCTCTGAAGAGCTGCCCACCATAGGTGAGGTACTACACAGGGAAGAGGGGCTCTTTGTAGGGCTGATGACAACAGTCTTCCCTTGTGACACCGGAGTCCGAGGGGTGGAGGTTGGAGGAGCTCCATTCCTCCCAAAAGAAGCTTGTCCTTTAATCACTGTACTTCCTGGTTTGTTTTGCACTTGGCCAACTCCAGGGCCAGTGGGTGAGCTGTGTGTGCTGACTGGTGGATGAGGACTCCAATCAGGGGGTGGACTGGAAGTGTTGGGGGTGGAACTGGACTGTGCTTTCTTCTTCCCACTGGATGTTAGGATTGGGACTGGAGGTGGAGGTGATACCGGGGCTGCAGAGGAAGGCTGGGGTGAGGTAGGGTGAAATACACCAGATATGAAAACAGGTCCGTCACTCTGTGGAGAAGCAGGAGGAGTGTGGAAACTATCACCAAGGGACCCTAGAGAAAAGAGCAAACAACTGAAATCAGATAAATTAAAGGTCCTATTTGTAAGATTCCCAACTCATCAAATACTGATGCTTTGGGTCAGTGTTTCAGGCCCACCACTGACCCAAAGCGTCAGTCCACGACGTGCTGGGTTTTCCAGATCGTCAAATACTGAAGAGTTGAGAATGAGACTCTGAAATCAACTTTTTGTAAAAGTGGACATTTAAAAAAAGGCAAGAAATGTTTAAAGGTAAAGCAATAATTTGGGTCATTTCAAGTTTCCAAAAAATTTTCCAGAATGCATAAATGTGCAGATTTTTCTTTTTAAAAGTTGAACGATGAAAGATAAGATGTCTCGTACTTCACAGATGTCACTGAAGTGTATGTGGGCTCGAGGTTATAAATTTCTGTGACACACATGTTCAAGTTGCATACTGGACTGTGATTTCCCAGTGTTGTGATGTCACAAACTCAAACTTATACAAACATGCTCAGACTTGAACCCTTTTAGGAGATAAATATGAAAACAGTGTTAAACTCTGCATACATAGAATGCTGCAATTACAGGTCAAATATGCAACTGAAGTAAGAATTTGAAGAAGTTTTTGAGTAGAGAGGAGATTGAGAGCAGGCTTCCCAGACTTTTCCAGCTTAAGACCCCAGAGGGAAACGTTTTGTCTCCCTGGGAACCAAACTAATACAAATATAACACATGCATCACCAGCTCTTCCATCATCAATACAGTGTTGTATAAATGCCCTTTTGTACCTTTCGTCATGAAGGACAATCGACAAGAAACAGAATGTCTGACTGTCAATATAAGCTGTTGAGACAGTATTGTATCATCATATACAGTGAACACTGGCAAGCAGTGCTTCCTCCTAGCTAGATAACAACACACTAGAAGTTACCAACTAACAGATACAAAAAAGAAAAAATTCAGAAGCTACACAAACTATTAAAAGTCCCTGCTTTGCACACACACACACACACACACACAAAATTTTTTTCACTTTCCCGATGCTGGGAACGATTGTTTGGAAATGTCTGTCCAAAAAGCTTTTCGTTCACTTTAAAGCTGTCATTACTGAGCACCTCCCCACAGTAAAAGCACATGGAGGCCTCTCTGCTGCATTTTAAATGGTTCTGGTGAAGCCAGCTTCCTCAAACTCTTCCTAGTATTTTTATTTCGACATCATCCGTGGGATCAAGAGTAAGGGAATCACAGAGTCACATGCAGCATTACCTCAGAGAGCAGGGACACGTTAGCAGGTTCCTGCACACACCATCTGGGACCAACAGACCAGGGGCGCAAAGAGGATGTTCTCCTTCTGCTTTAATTAGGAAAATAAGCTCTCGTATCACAGCATTGTTATGCATTTTACTTTGCCAACTGGGGACTCATTTTGGGCCATGACCTGTCATGCCCAAGTTTGGGAAACGCTGCTGTAAAGGTTATGAATACGTCTGAGAGCCAAAATAAAACAGACTGAAACAACTGACTGAGCAGCTGAATTATGAGCAAAAATGCTGGAAAAAAACATTAGTCGTCACCAGTCTGGCATGTTGACACTGACAACACCATTCAGTGAGGTAGCCGAAGCAGCAAGGCACCTCATTAGCCAGCAAACATCCAGGCCATGCCCCTGATGATGAATGCTTTAATACAGACATTCCTCTTGGACTGCTCATCCACGATGCTGCTGTGACACTCATTCTCCAGATTCAGGAGACACACACACACACACACACACACACGCACACACACAGAGGACAAATGTTTTACATACATAGATAAATTTGCAGCAGTCGCTCGTGAATAAATTTCCAAACTTGATACAATAACATAAGTTATTTCTACTTTAAGGCTTGTGTTCTTTGCCCACAATAACTTAAGAGGCTGTGGGAAACACTGTCTCCTTTCTCTTCTTTCCTCCTTGTCCTTGTTTGGACAAAAACCTCCCTGCAAGCAGAATGGATTGGGTTTTTTCTCCTAAAATGATGTAAGAGCAGCAGTCAAACATTTTCAAAGTAATGCACCACCTGCTGTAAGGCCAAATCACTGGTAAAGAATGACAGGATTGTCTAATAACATTCTCATGCCAGCCCTGCTTTTTATTTCTTCATTCCAAATCTTAATGTGTTCGTCCAACCATGCGCACGGCTGGAAGATTGACCGAGTGTGTGTGTGTGTGTGTGTCAGATAGCATTAGGCTTCCTATGATTAATCCGCTGCCCTTGTGCTGAGCCGGGGAATTCTGCCGATTCATCACAGCTGGCCCGGCGGGGCCAGAACGAATCACACAGGGACGCGAGGAGAATGACCACTCACTGAGCAACTCACAGGAGGGCTGCCAAGATTCCTGCTGCCGCTTAGTACACACACACACACACACACACACGAACTACACACATAGCTTTTCCGATTTCTTCTCCATTTATTGCCTTCAATTTCCTAATTACCCCTTATCATCCCTCTTTTCTACAGTCTCCAGCATCCTCAGTGTTCCTGTATATCTGCTCTTTTATCCTGTACTACCCTCCATCTACTACTACTACTACTACATGTATCAGAGCCTAAAGGTGTGTTTGCTTTATTCTTAAATAACAAGGCCACCACATGCTCAAGCACACACACCACACACACACACACACACACACACACCCATTTACTCTAAGGTGTCTGTGTGTACTGTCAAAAATTTTAAATCCATTCCTGATTGCACCAAAAAGTTTCAATGAGAGTTTTAAAAAATGCAAAGTCGTGTGTGTGTGCTGACTTACCTGTGGGTCCGTGGCCGTCCTTGCTGGAAAAGTTGCCCATACTGCAGTAATGGGGTTTGGGCCACTGATGGGGCCCTGCAGGTGTTTGTTGCTCTTTCACTCAGTCCACCACTGAAGTGGCACAGCGGAGGTGACCTACACACACACACACACACACACACACACACACACACACCAGGACATCCAGTAAGATGTTGGATGAAGTCATGCCCTGTTGTCCAGCTGACAAAGCTCAGTGACAACTTTAATTACCCTTAAGTTTAAAGCAGACTGAAGGAGGTGACAGGAAAACAGCCTGTTTGCAGAAAATGGACACTTTACCATGACCACATGACAAACAGACGAAGCTGTTTGCATGTTTGGTTTAATGCAGAATCAGAAAAAAAATGAACACACGAAACGTGACGCAAAATGCACAAAACTCAACACAACCCGCACCATCGAAACACCCAAATAATCCGAGCTGGCAAAACACATTTGAGCTATCATGTTGATAAATGTAACATCTTTGTGATTTCACGCCACAACCTTTAACGCGCAATGCAAACTTTTACACAGGAGGACGAAATGAAAGTGTGCACTCACGAGTTTGAAAACAAGTTCAGAAAAGTTACTTAACTTTTCGCCCACTGCGTTTAAACCCACAGGTTTGACTTGAAGGGATACAAAATGTGGATACAAACCCTTTACAATCGGACAAATAAATCCCAAATCCTTTTGTTCGGAGTTTGGAGAATTCTTCCTCCTCTCCACGCTTTGCTTCTTTCGGTGCTGCTCAGCCAAGCGCGCTGCCCTGCTGCGTCTTCAAGCACAGGGAACGGCAGAGAGAAACATGCAGCTGCATTTCCTCACTGCAAAGTTGCATCCAGATGATATTTTGCTCCTGTGGACATGTTTAGATAAAAATTCAAGATACCCGATTTTAACCCCGCACTTGAAAAAGCGAAAACCCTCCGGACATCGATGACCGATAGCGCCGATAAGCGCTTGATGTGTCCGCTGGGGGGCACAGTTAGGCTGTGAGAGAAAGAACCTGTTGCCGGTGGGATGATGTGTGTGGCCTCTCTTATCTCTTGACTTATAATGAAGCTGACTCTCTCTGAGTGATGACCCACTGACCCACTGTGCCACACAGCTCCAGGCTGGAAATGTCTCGACTAAATTTTCTTTTACCTGCTTTTCCAAGGGGAAAAAAGAAAAAGAAAGAGAAAGAAAAAAACACTTTGCAATGATTGTTGGGCCTCAGCAGCCTGCAGATACATTTTAAGATGCTGACAGTGGCAGAGCAACAGCTCCATGCTTGTGAGAGCTTTACACCACCGTGGTTTGTTTATGCCTATACATTGAATTAGATAGGACCACTTGTCTGATTACTCTTTGCTGTAATCAGACCTGTATTGATTTAAGTTTAAGCAACATAAACATAACACACTTGCCCAATTACTGACAAAAACAAACAAACAAGAAA
>JAQFJA010000023.1:17566037-17579621 GCA_029874485.1 Naso brachycentron
AATGTTGCATTTGACCCTGAAACATGTTTAAATATATTTAACTATTAAATACATTATATTATGTATTATAATATTAAGGATTTACAGCATTGTCTTATGAAGGCTTGCATACCTTTTCTTTGTCTGCTTGTAGTCCTTCAGTCACAGTAAAAAGTGAAGAAATAAAGCTCATTAACAGAATATTAGGTTTATATGCACTTCACGTAGTTATTGGAGATACAGTAATACCTGCACACTGACTCCAAAACTATAAAGTTCTTCAAATGAACAAATTTTCAATTTCAGTATCAGTAAAATATACCCAGTATTAACATGAAGGGAAACGTGATTTTACAAAACAAAAAGCATTTAAACATTCCAATAGAAAATATCTCTCGTGAGCATGATTAACATTGAACCAGCTTAAAATGAATGTGTTAGGACTGTTATTGTTAGCATGCTGATGTTAGCACGCTGTAGGCCTATGATGTGCCTACATGAAGAGCCTCAGCACTGCGAGCACAGCAGTAAATATTTTCTCAAAAATTGTTTTTATGTTAGCATACACTAACATGCATGTTATTAAAACTTGTAAACTAGATTTTAAATTTAATTTTGCTTAAGAAAATGATTTCTTAGTTCCACTTCATATTTGTGTTTTTGTGAGTGTACGTATGTGTCTGTCATCAGCAGTAGCTTGAACTACCACAGCAGTTTGGAGTTCTTTGTCCATTCAGATTTCTGTCTGTTGACAAATTTTGTCAATGAGACAAGTCCGGTTCTAGGCATGTGCAAAAGGGGACAATGCCCCACAAATACCAAACATCCTCCCTTGTCCCCAAATTTGAAAAAGAAAGTATTTTACTTTGTCCTTGCCATTTGAACCAACCATTAAAATGTCATTTTCAAACAAAACATTTTACTAAAGCTGATTGGTTGGCTTGGCCCTATAAAATATAGTCATGGGAAGCCAATGTTAGCGTTAGCTGTGCTCTGCACAGAAGCTGCACGTTTTCTCTCTCTCTCTCTCTCTCTCTCTCTCTCTCTCTCTCTTTCTCTCTCGAGAGGGTTGTTTTCTTGTTTCTCGGTCTTGACTTTGCTCTCTCTCGCTGTCTCTCTGTGAATATTTGTTTTTTTAAATGTAAGATTAAATTAAAGATTAGATAATAATGAGCAAGTTGCAGTAGATTTAAAATTAAATGAACTACAAGTGTGAATATTAAAATAAAGCATTCATAAAACATAAAACATAAAACAATCCACATTATAGCTTTCAGTTACAAAGAACACCTTTTATAACAAGAGTTGTTGGTGACCAGCCAACATCTCTCACTGCCGCCATTCACAGCAGTCTAGAACTGAACGTGTTGGGAACACACTGTGGTTGATCAATACCTGGGATGTCTGATGTTTGTATGTACAGTTTGATAACTCATGTGTGTAACTCCCAGCAGAGCTTCACTCAGCTGTCACATGATCATTCCTCTGAGGAAGGCTACAAACTAAGTGGGAAACAATTAATTTAAAGCTTGTGCAGCAGGAGTCCTCACCTGTCCTGACACTCGCCCAAGCTGAGATTTATCAGTGTGGTCCAAAGTGGGCCTGTTGTACATGTTTATTCTTTGGCTCTCGTGGGAATGTCTGCACAGAGGAAAATTCACACTGCCTGAAGCAATAACAGTTGTTCAAACATTGGCCATCAGAATCTGAGTCCTAATCATTGTGGTGACAGTGATTTCTGATCATGCTCAGACTTTTGACTGCATTGTTGAAGGAGAAATACAGCAACATGAACTCTCTCACCACTGATGCCCTGCTGGAGGTATTGCAGAGTCTGACTGCATTGGCGGTCAGTCGTCCCCTGCTGCCTGTCGCTCCAGCACTCATCCTCTCCTGCTCAGCCATCTGTGAATGCTGCAATGGAAACCCTCTATGACAGCAGTGATGGATTACAGAAATCCTGTGGGCCTGTGCTCACGGCTGTAACCACAAGCAAAAGCAGGAAACAAGGTGTAACTCTTTGTTTTTAGGCTTCACACAATCCAGCAGAACTTAAAAGTTCCATGAAAAAGTGATCTGAAAATCTGTAGAATGCAAAATAATATTTTGAATGACAGCAGCACTGCTGTATGATTACAGATGACATCTTCATTTACACTGGATGTAAGTTACCCCATAAAAAGCAGAATCGACCACAGAGGAAATCTTGACTTTACCCCCAGACACACCTGCAGCCCACCTCTCTGTCTTGTGATGGTTTCAAAGGTAACAGGTTTCTGTTGCTAGGAGATTTAGCACAAGGTTAACAACATTACAGCTCGAGGATGACTCCAGAATAAATGGTCGACTGCTCAGTCATATGCTTTGTTTTTTTCACGTGTCATATGTGAGTTATTTGATTATTTCAAAATAAGATGTTGCAGCAGAAAGTTGTGAGATTTCCATTTTGTTAACTGAAAAGTGTACATTCAGCTGATTGAAAAAACAGCTTTATTGTCATTATACAATGAACTTTTCAATGAAATTGCAAGGTCAGAGTGGAGGGTTAGTTCTTTTCCCTGTTTTAAAAGAGTATTGTAATTTCCTACTACCATTAGCATAAAGGTGATTTTGTTACAGCAGCCATCCTGAAATATCTCAGCTGAATCTCTTTTGTTCTGGAGCATCTTTATGTATGTTTGTATTAAACCACATGGAGGTTGGATGCTTTATTACCACCTTTGGAACATTAGGCTGCTCTGCTTACATGATAATCTGTTTTCCGACGTTCTCAAAGGCAGCAGGAGGTGTTCAGGTGTTACAGCTGACTCAGGTTGGTGGAGGTTCTGCTGACTGTAGCACAGCATGAACATACTAAGGATCAGCCTCTTTCTAGTTGTGTATATTTTTGTCTAAAACACAAATATGCAGATTTTTTTTTTTTTTCAACAGTCATAGTTTGAATGTCCTATAAGTGAATTTCCCCCGTAATTAAACAAGAACCTTCTTGAGCTCTGTAGAAGCAGCCCTACTATTATTTGACTACTTGCACCTGTCATCAATAATATATTAAAATAATGTTATTACTAGAAAGACTGAAAGTAGTAATTATGACTCAAACCTTGTACAATATTGCATTATATTACAATATGCACCTTTTAAATGACATACTCTGCTATATCACAGTATTCTTTTCATACACATATTCATGTATACCGTTGTGTTATTAATTTTGTAGTAACACATAATTATTAAGAATGATAAACATAATAATTTATGATGCACTTTTTTGTGGTTACACAGCAAAAATACAAGTGTTCATGAATGTGCATTATTTTCATTTGATATAATGATTACTGTTACATTGTCATTTATCATCTGTATGTATACCAGCATCCAGTTATAGATGCTACAACTGTAAGCTCTAAAAATTGGATCTTAAAACATTGCTGTTCACTGCAGCCTTGAGTTAGATATGAAAGTTCATGTAATCCATAATTATCTTGCCCCTTTTTTGTTTTTGATATAATAATTTTACTTGCAAATTCTTTTTAACATCAATGATATGTCACCTTTATTTGTTTTTATTGATTTATTAATTTATTTATTATTGTCTTTTATATGCAATTTCTTGGTTGTATTTGCTTTTAATATGTTTTCATCTTAATATTTTCTTAATATCTGATTTCAAATGTATTTTCTATGCTGCTGTAAAGCAATTTGAATTGCTTTGTGTCTGAATGGTGCTTTTTAAATAAACTTGCTGTGCCTATAGATGCTTCACAGGAGCAGTTAAAGTTGTTACTTAACTGTTTAATACTTAAAAAGATCTTATTTTTAGCTTGTAGAGTTTTTATACATGATCTAAATGTTAATGTTAATAAATTCTAAATAAGAAAATTTAAAGTGTTATCACTATTTTTACAGTATTGCACAAATGTTATATAATACTCAAATCTTTGCTGCAGTAGTAACTGTTTTTACATCTGGTTTTATCACATTAATCACATTAATGTTGTATTTACATTAATATATAAATAATAATTTCAGATTTCCTATACCAGGCTCTTTATTTATGCACCTAAATGTTTGCACAATTCATTCATATAGTTTAAAGTATTCTACAAAATGTTTTAGTATATTTATTTCATTCAAAGATAGGTCATGAACGCGCTGCACAGCTCTCACACCAGACTGAACACTTTCACCTTATGTCCACTGGATGGCACTGTGATGCCACAGTGACTCTGACTCCCATCTAGCCCAGAAAAGATGCACCTTATGTAAAAAATGATGGATGGCTTGAAATTTGCATGACATCTTGATAAAAATGTCCATCTCAGACAGAGTTATCATCCACTGCTGTTGGCTGGAGAAAATGTCCTTACATCTGTACATGCACATCTACATGAGCAGCTCAATTTCATCATTCTCATGCTTTTAGGACATCAGGAAAACTGTGTGAGCTGGACGCACACATTGACCCTAAATAAGAGGATTTTTCTACCAAATTAAAGGAGAAAAATAGTTTGATTTCTACCCAGTAGGTCTTACACATACACACACACACACACCAGCAGACAGTATGAACCTTTAAAAACAGTGTGAGTTTTGTCACTGTTTCCACATTATTTGGTATTCTGAATGCAGAATAAAATGTGACTGGGGTTTTTCCAAAACAACTTGCACACCCTGTGGTTCACCTACAACAGTCACATCATTTCCACACAATTCCTTTAACTCTCACTTCCTCATCCTTCGCGTTTCATCTCATTTCCTTTGGACTCGCGCTGCATCTTCACCTCTGTCACATCACTTCTTGCTTCCTTTCTTCTCACAATCTGGCCAACGTTGGCGGTCGCCGGAGCCTATCTTTACCAAGCTGTTGCTTGTGCTGCTGCTTCCAGTCTTTCTTGCTTGACATGCTGTCGTGCCTGGAACTGTTCATTATCTTCCCCAAAAAATAACTACAGGGAAACGCCTGCATCATTGAAACTGACAGTCTCATTTCCTGCTTCTTTTCTCTTAAACACAATGTGCACATTATTGGCGTTTCTAATTATAAATTCACTGGGATCCTTACAGCGGGAATGGGCAATGCTCTGATTTTCATTCCAGACAAAGATTACACCAGATGATTTCACTTATTAGAACAACTTCAGCTGGAGAGTCAGGGAGGAGGAAGTGATCAGCGGAAACACCTGCTGTACTATTCTTTTAAATGAAAACCTGCAAACTCACGTGACTGTTCATCTTCATCTTGTTCATCTTTGCAACACAGCAATTTGATTCATTCAAATAAACACAGCCAGTATTCTATGTTTAAAGTCACAGTAATGCTGAGCATGCTAGCACTCAGGAGTGCATAGACAGTGGTGCCTTTTGCACCCAAACCAAGCGCGGATTAACCACAGGGCCTATTCTAAGACAGTCCAGTCCCAGTATGTTGATATTGATGTGAATGCTGATGTCTGATTGCTGCTGTTAATGTATTCATTTATTTTTATTTTTATTTACATTAATGGGATCGGCTGTAGAAATGAATTGCCCTCTGGAACTAATAAAGTATTCTGAATCTGAATCTGAATCAAAACCCCACCAACTGTAGCATCCTGCCTTTGATTTTTTTTTAATTAAATGAAAAATAAACAGTCTGCTTGAATGTGTGTTGAAATATGACCAAATTATTGCAGAATTATTTCACATGTAAAGAAAAGTATTGCTTTGTTGCTGTCAGTGACTTCAGGTTTTTTAATCCGGAAGCTGTCATTGTTGTGTGGTTCTGCTTCCGGTTAGCATATCCCGCAATTACCGAAATGACATCTAAATGTCACTGTTGTGTGCCTCTTGATTAATCTAGGAAACAACAACAACCTTAATCGAGTTTTCATGGCTTCTCAAGTGATATAACCAAAAGGAAAAAGAGCAGTTCGCCGAGACGAAGGTCAGGACTTCAAAATACTTTGAGGGAGTAACGTTTGTGTGTAATGTTACCTGTCATTTCAGTGAAGCAGGCTAACGTTAATGTTACACTCCAGCTAGCGTTAGCGGGGGTCGCAAGCAGCTGAGCATCGGGGCAGTTCTGTGTTGTTTTCAGTGGAATAACTAGGAAGTGTCTTGACGGGAGTCGTATATGACAGAGCAACAGCTTGTTAGTCCACGACGTTCGCCTCGACCTTTCTCATAAAGGGTGCTGGAGTGCAGAGATCTCCCCTGTGGTAAGAGCTGGAGCCAAACAGGGCCAGTGCTGCTACGCCAGGTACGTCTGTGTGCGAGTGAATCGTGAAGTATTTTACATTCTGTCTGTCTGTCTCTTAATATTTTGTTATCTGTAGTTTTTATATGTTATGGCACTGTGTGTAGTGTGTGTGTTAATGTGTTAATCACACATTAAGTAGGATCCTAATTTTAGGTGTATATTGTGTCCAAGGTGTGTTTATACAGGGAGAAGTAGCTGATGGTATTTTTTTAAAAACAAACAAACAAACTCAGAGCAATTCAGTCTTTCTATTCAATCTTTCACCATAATCCAGTGTGATAAGGCAGAAATCCTGCATGATAAAAAATACAGGTAACATACAGTATATTACAATCTGACATAGGTCTACCTATGCAGTCTGAATTGGAGTGTGCATGTGTGCATATGTGTGTGTGTGATTGAAGAATCTGAATCATAGCACTTTATCAGTGGAGGTGGGGCAGTATGTGCTTGCATACACCATTTAGCTACATACTGCAGGCCATAATGCGTTGATATTCTTGCCAGTAGCTGAAGAAAGTATTGCTACAAACATGTTGTGTAAATGGGGCAGGACGGTGCATTAGTGGTCAGCACTGCTGCAAGAAGGTTGTGGGGTTGAATCCAGGTCCGCCAGTTTAACATTAATACTGGCTTCAATACCCAGCTGGGGTAGGACTTTTCTGCCGTAGTTTTCATGGACTCCCCGTGTCAGCGTGGGTTTTCCCCCACACTCCAAAGACAAGACATTAGCAACTCTATATTGCCTATAGGCATGAATGATTGTTTGTTTTATATGTTGGCCCTGTGATGAACTGGCAACTCGTTCGGGGTGAACACCGCCCTCTCCCAGTGTTAGCTGGGATTGGCTTCAGCACCCTGTGACCCTGCAAAAAGGAAAGGCGGTTAGGAAAAAGAATGAATGAATGACGTGTAAATCCTGTATGATAGATGATATCTACAGGTGTCTTGATTCAGTCTGGTTGTGATCATAGGCCCAAGCCAATGATCACAACTTGTGTGTGTAAATCCTGTATAAACTGCAGGTGTTTCTAACAGAATAAAGTAGAATAGAACTTCGCTGTCATTATATGCAAGCATACAATGAAATTGCAGAGTACTCATAGTGCACAAAAAGTGACAGTTCATAAATACATAATAAAAAGGGATATGCCTTATAACTAATACACACATAAAAATCACCATAAAAAACACAATATATACACAAATCTGTGAAAAAGTTTTAAGAGGCTGATAGTGCTGATGGTGATAGTTCGGCTGTATAACTGTGCGAGGGTAGAAGGTGTTTTTCAGTCTTTGTGTCTGGGTTTTTATTGCTCTGTAACGCTTCCCAGAGGGCAGAAGAGTGAATAGAGGATGTCCAGGGTGAGAAGGGTCTTTTAAAATGTTTAGAGTTCTTTTCAAGCAGTGAGCGTTTTATATGTCTGTGAGTGTGGGGAGGTGTGTCTTAATGATTTTTTCTGCTGATCTGATGATGTTCTCTAGTGGGTTTTTTTTGTCCTGGACTGTGCAGTTACCGTAACACACAGTAATAACGTAAGTGAGCACACTCTCTATTGCACATCTGTAAAAAGATAGCAGTAAATCCTTTGTTACGTTTGTCTTTTACAGAGTTTGAAGAAAGTACAGTCGTTTCTGAGCCTTTTTCGTTTTTGTGTGTGTCTTCCAAGTTGTGTCTTCAGAAATGTCGATGCCTGGACATTTAAAAGATGACACCCTCTCCACTGGCTTACTGTTAATTGTGAGTGGCCTTGTTGGATGTTTCCTGTTCCGTTCGAAGTCTACGACCATTTTTCTAGTCTTTGTTATGTTGAGATCCAAGTTGTTTGACACAGACCTCTATAATGTTCTTCACATCTTCCCTGTATGCTGCCTCATCATTGTTTTTTATGAGTCCAATGACGGCCATGTCATCTACAAATTTGATAACTGCAGTGGTGTCATGGGAAGCTGAGCAGTCATGATTATACAGAGTGTAGAGGAGAGGGCTTAGCATGCACCCCTGTGGGGCACGAGTGCTGATGGAGAGAGTGGAGGGTGTGGACAGGCCCAGCCTCACTGTTAGACAAGACATCCAGGATGCACATGCAAGTGGGGTAGTGAAAACCAATGTCCAATAGTTTTCTGAGGGATTATTGTGTTAAAGGCAGAGTATTCTGGCATAGGTGGCGTAGGTGTTGGGTTCATCTAGATGGGTCAGTGTTGTATGGAGTAGTGTGGTCACAGCATCCTCTGTAGACCTATTGTAGTAAGCAAAAACATTTAACAGTAACATTACAGTACAGTGTGTGAGTGTGTGTAGTAGCGGAGACCCCCGAGAGGGGTTTAGGGGGGCCTCCAAGATTTCGTGCCCAGGCACCTCTGGGTTCTTCATCTGTGCCTAACCCAAACCATGACACAGTTTTGGTGCAGATCAAACCAAACTGCAAATGTAAACTGAAGAGAAGTTAACAAACCTTTAACATTGTCTTCTGGTGTCACACAGGACTGGAATGTCGGCCTCCTGGGTGAAAGTCCCGCATTTGACCCATCCATCCATCACAACCTCTCACACCTTCTGCTCCCATTTACACTTTAGATAACACTAAGAATACAGAGGGAGCTAAAAAACCAAAAAGGTGGGTGCAGCGGTTCTATAAATAGATGGAGGTGATGCAAGCTTGGGTCTCCCGTCGAGTTGATGCGCTTGGCTTGCCTGCAGCCGTCTGTTGTAGTTCAGGGAGGGACGAAACCTCAGCCATTGTCTGCTGGAGCTCACCTTGCTCAGTGCTCATCTGTGTCTCCTGCCCAACTCAGCTGCTCTGGGTTTCTCGGTCAGCTCAGTAATACGATTCTGTGTCTTCCACAGAATAGCATGGAATTAATATTTAGAAACATAAAGAGGCAGCTCAGGTGCTAAGACCCTTCTTAGTGTGTCAGGCCGTAGAGGTGCTCTCTCTGCTTCACTAACTGTTCTGAGTTTTCTCCCTCTTGCTCGCTTTTTGACTTCTGTACTTAATAGACAAATCTGGCACGGATGGTTTGGAGTAAATTGCATTGTCATCTTTTTTCCATTGCGAGTCAGCTTTGGTGTGTGCACTGCTAAGGAGGCAGATGGTGATGAGCAGAGGGGGATTCAGGCATAGGAGAAGACATTTAAAATCAAGACGCCTACATTTCCTGACATGAGCAAGGCGGGCTATTTTGTAACTTGATGAGAAACTGATTAAAGAAAAAACAGCCTATTTCACTATAGTGTTGATGCTGCAAGAAAAGCCTTTGAATGTTTAAAACCATTACTGCATGTCCGATGTATTACACTTGAAACACTCACAGCTGTTGAACTAAGAGATGCTAAAAATGAACCAATTTATATATAAAGAATGCAGGAGCTCATTAATGAGACAATCTGTTAGCATCCTGGAAAATGGGTTGACAGATTCCTCCAGAGTGTAGCATGTAGCTGTGTGATTCATTTACCTTCATGCAGGCTAATGTCTGACTCAGAGCTGAGCTGCAATATACATTTTAAATGGCTCTCAAAAGCAAAACAACCTTTGCAAATTGCTGCCTCTATCAGCAAACACTGAATGTTCAGTTGGAACAGTGTCATTTCGGTTTCTAATTATCAATACTGTGGTTTTAGTACACTGTATGCTTATATGTATGCTAGTCCAGGATACATCAAGAGGCCACATGTATGTGCACACCCCTGTGCACCTTTTATTGTGCTGCTGTTTTCCCCATTTTTCAGGCTAAGGGCCATATTTTTATTCATAGGAGAGTTTAACGTTATAGCTTTGGAAAGGTTTGCCCAGTTATAGGTAGAAGATCTCAAATTTTCTGCACAGAGCTCCGATCTCAATCACATCCAGCATCTTTGGAATAAAGTATAACTTTGATTGTGAACCAGAACTGTGCTGGCTGAGTGGTGGGCATGGAGTTGGACTCTGTGGAGGCAGTGGTGGAGCAGAGAACTCAGTCCAGACTTCTGGCAATATTGGACAATGCAAGTCACCCTCTGCACACTGCCATCATTCAGCAGAGGAGCATGTTCAGTGGCAGGCCGCTGACACCGAGCTGCTCCGCAGACAGGCTCAGGAAATCTTTTGTCACCCTGAGCCATCAGACTGTACAGCTCCTCCAGTGGGGGGGGAAGGGGGCGGAAGGAAGTTGCAGGAAACTAACTAATGAAAGGAAATGATGGGGAGATGGGAGTCTAATTCCAAGAGCACTTAGTTCACCTTATTTGCTGTTTTATGTTTTTATTTATCTTTATGTTTTATTGTGCTCTTATTGTGCTTTTATTGAGTATTTATTGGTTTCTGTTTTTAATGTTTGAGTGAATATGAACAGCTGACCACTTCAGTTTCCTTAATTCTCTCTCTCTCTCTCTCTCTCTCTCTCTCTCTCTATACATATATATATATATATATATATATATATATGTCTTCCGTCTATCTTATTGCCCAACATCAGTGCCTGACTTCATTTATGTTCCTGTTGCAGAGTGAAAGTTTCCAGGTTCAGAAAAAATGTGAGAAGCCTTTTCAGAAGAGACCATTTTCATTATCATTTAATCTTTTGATTAATTTTCTCAATTAACTGAATTGTTGTTTGGTTGATAAAATGTTAGAAAACTATGAAAAAAGTTGACCTGTTTCAATGTGTCGAAACAGGTTCAAACCCCAAAGATATTTAGTTCACTATCACAGAGGAAAAGAAAACCAGCAAATATTCACATATTTAAAAGGCTGGAACCATGAACTGTTTTGGCACTTTAACAAAGAGTTTACAGCCATGAAAACTGTGAGGCATGCTAATGCTAACATCAACACGCTTAGGCTCGCAGTCATGACAACGCTAATGTTTAGTAGCTATAATGTTTACCATGTTAACCGTCTTGTTAAGCATGTTAGTAGCTAATGCTTGGTTTTTCGCACTGAAATACAGCCTAGGCTGATAGGAATCTAATTAGTTTTGCGGTTTAGATGGTAAACCACCAGCAATGGCAAATTCTCATTTTTGGACTTGTTACTACAAGAAGAGGTAAAGAACCACCTCAGGGTTTTGAATCGACCATCTAATTATCTTGAGTATCTGGAGCAAACTTCATGGCCATCCATCCAGTGGCAGGCAAGTTATCTCAAAACCAAAATTGTGGGAGAGTAAGGTGATCACCTAAATCAGACTCATCCATTCTCTGGGGAACATTCATGTGTTCACAAATATAATTACATAGCTGTTCAGATATTCCAATCTGGGCCAGTGGTTCCATCTCAAGAAACACCCCAGCAACATGGCTAAACTCAGCTGTTTTAGAAATGTTAGCCATCTCAATTCATTAAATACAGTTTGATGGCGCTTTTGCATTGTTCATTGTTTATAGTTTGCTACTGAATTACATTAGTGCAGCGTGAATTCATCAATATTTAAAGGTCCTATGGACAACTTGAAACCATCACCACAGAGAATCTTGATCACTGAGGACATGAGACACCACGTGGTACCAATGCTGTTTTACTAATGGCTCATCATCCTTTGGCCATTCTGAGCCAGGTGTACACTGTGCAATTTAAGCCCGTTTTTGAGCCACATGGCTCATTTTAGAATCGAGACGAATTTTGGCTTCGTTGGGCGTGGTTCGCTGTGCAGTGTACAGGGGGAGGAACGGCCGATTATCTGCTCTCCAACAGCCGTTGGACAGTCGGATGAATATCTGACGTGTCAGAAATTGTGGTCGTCTGACTCAGGCATTTGCACAGTTGAAGTAGAGCAACAACTTGATTCACCAATGCCAGTGCCTCTATTTCCTCACTGCCTGCCCGAAAAAAAGGAGCGCTAAAGTAATAAAAGTGTAGCTAATGTTAGCTGACAAGTTAACAACAGTAAAAGTAGTTAACTTATCTTCAGTTCTCTCTGCAAAATGGACAAGCCTTAACATTACTGTCCACATTTTCCAAGCCATTTGCGTGTCCATATGCACTGGTACAGCCCTTTTTTTGGAGGTTTCGGCACACAGGATAGCACAAATTATCGTTGCTAGTCAGTGTTGTGCCCGAACGCGTTCAATTAACAATTGCTCATGAATTCGTTCATATTTTGGCCGAACGTGAACGGACCATTCTTTATTTGCGTTTGAACGCGTTGTTGTTGAACGCGCTCATTCTGGCATTTGTGAGTGGTGTTCTAAACTCCGTTCACGAGTGTGCCAGATGTCCAGAGCCTTCCAGGTGAAACCCCAGCTAAAACACACCGTAAACAGGCCTTAATATTTAGCGGAAAACCACCCAATCTGGCAACCGCAAGCTGCCTGTCTGTCGCTCCAACAAATACGTCACTATCAGTTGTCACAACAACATCCTAGTACACATGGACGAGGAAGGCAGCACTAGTAGCTCGGAACGCTCAGACCAGTATGACCATTTGAAAGTAAAAGAGAAAAAAATAACTGAATTAGTTCATTTTTGGGAACCGTGAACTTTAGTTCAAAATGTGGAATTATGAATGATGAACTGAACTAGTTCATTTTAAAATGTGTGAACTGAACTTTGAACTAGTTCATATAGAAAGTGAACTTTCCCAACACTGCACACAACTAAACAAAATATTTTACAAAGATATACACATTTTTAGACATTTCAGTGTGGAATTGTTTCATATATGTTGAAAGTGTGTGCCATCAGAGGTCACATTAATCTTAACTGTCAGGTCTCTCAGGCAGTTACATCAGTTGTGGTGATCCAATAAATGGACTTTTTCAGAATCTAATAACTAATGCAATCCTTTTAGAAACTTGCATGTAAAGGTCAAAGATGCTCATGTTTTCCTACAGTCTATATCGACACTCATCGACTTTGATGTCAAAACTTGGCACTTAGGCATGTTGAGCTTTGCGTTGCAGTTTGAACTGCTTTTATCCATTGCTGCACATTGATTGGTGGAGTGGTAGAGTAATTATAAATAGTTCCAGATGGGGCACCAAGTTACAACCTCCCCTCATGCATAACAACACCTCTCTGATGTTCGCTCTGAATCATTGCTTTGAGAGATTGATTGCTTAATTAACCCAGTATCTAAATGCATATGTAACAGTAAATAGTGCCTTGCTCTCAGTCTGATTAACTACAACCACACAAAGCCGAAGGACTAAGATCATCTTATTAGACTCTAAATCTAAAAACTGGTACACTTGCACCTAAACAACCATTTCTGACTCGGTTGGGTCGTTGTGAATGCAGATGTAGGCCTATTGCAAAGGCAAACCGTATGCAACACACTTAGATATATGCATGCTACATAAAATTATTTCAATGAGGCTTAAAAGACCTGCACGATGTCACTGAAGGAACTTTAATCCTCCACAAAAGAAGGTCTCAGAGATGAAA
>JAQFJA010000023.1:17579721-17589793 GCA_029874485.1 Naso brachycentron
TGAGATTTCAAAGGAATCTTTATTGACAGTTGTCAATAGAAAGGACGGTCCATGGAGGCGGACTTGCTGTTTTTAGACGTACAGTGAAAGCACTGAGGTCTAGACTGACGATTGGACCACACAGTGTGAGCACATAAATCATGAGCAGATAAATCATGTATAACACTGCTAAAATCGTACACTGTATGCTTGGCTTCACTCTTCAAATAACCTTAAAAAACAAACACACACAGAGAAAGACGACTGAATTTTTGGACACAGGTGTAGTAAAAAATGATTCTTTAATATGGAACAAAATAAGAGCTCAGCTCCATGGCTCCGTCCACCCAACACACTCTGTAACACTGATGGACGGAGGAGAACGAGAAAATCAACCAGTAAGATCACAGTCCGCTCGGCCAAAAAACAGGAGAGGCTCAAAAAACATGGAACGCAAAACCAAAGTGCTACTGGGTTTGACCTTGAGACACCCTCGCTCCCTTCCCTCTTGACTCAGGGTACGACCACGGCGCCTCTCTGCCACCTCACAGGGCTCTCCCACCTCCTCACTTACCTCACCCTTCCTATCCCCCCTGGAGGTCAGCAGCTCCTCAAACCCATTGGTGACCTGCTGACCTGTCAGGTGAGGTCAGTGTGGGGGAGGGTTTGGAGGAGCAGGGAGGCATGTGCGTCGGTCTTTAAACTGAGTCTATCAACTTGCGGTTCTCAGAGGGACGTGAACACAGACAAGATGTCTTGGTTATTATCATGGCTCCAGTGATAATGTCTGTGGTTCAGTCCTGCTGTTTTCACTCTCAGCCTCGGTGATATCGAATCATCTTTAAAAATGTTGCTCGCTTAAGATTCAGATGGAATGTTTGAAGTTTTTGAGGAAATGAGACGAGACAGGAGGGAGAGCACATCTGCAAGGGGCCGCCCAGTAAGAACCCATTTCTATCCTAATACAGGGATATCAACAGAAGTACTACACAGATATGTACAGAGCAACCAAGCAACACATCAGAATACTGAGTAATAAATCTAGTGTGGGAAAGGGAAGGTAGTCATAGTCCACTAGAAATGTACATATCCCACTACTTTTAATGTAGTTGGTCCAGTCGTTAAGGCTGTTCTCTTTGCTCTTGCTACAAACAAGGCGGCAGGCAGTGAAGCCACCACAACATAGATTTGAGTCACAGATCTGTGCTTGACGTCTGAATATGGCTGCTTTGTTTTTCTGCGTGCTGAGCTGAGAGCTGCCCTTCTCTTCTCAGAGACTGTAGGAAGCTACAAGGACAAGAGAAATAAAAAGAATGAAGGTATGAGGTTGAGGATCAGATGTGTGGATCTGCTCTTGTGCTAAATCCTCCTCTGGTCCACAGAGCTCTGCAGGAAAAACAAGGTGGAGGGGTGACTGATGAGTGCCGGTAATGGACGAAGAATGGTGGACAGATGAGGAAGCGTGAATTACTGGGAAATTGGACTCTGTTGGTGAATGCATTACCAGCAGAATGGGAGAGTGGCTGAACAATCGAGCAGTGGAAGTGGAAATCTATACTCTGGAGGATTAAAACGAAGCGTTGTAATGAAGAAGCAGAGTGGACATGAGGAGATGTGCCGAGGGAGAGAGAAGGCATCTGCCAGCTTCAGCGAACACAGTCATCCTGCACCTTAACACAAACTGCGTCACATGACGAACTACATCAGAGAGAGAGAGAAAGAGGAGGAAGGAGGGAGGCACTGCACAGAGAGCACTAGCACTACCATGGAAAGACATACACCTGACACACACATCCTCACACACCCACCCACACACACACACACACACACACACACACACACACACACCACTGCTCAGGGTCCCAGTCTGCGTTCCACTGCACTCTCCTGGCTGCCAGAACCTTGCTGTGTCTTGCCAAGAAAAAAAGGGACATTAACAAACGAACGGACGCAAAGAAGAACACACACTTTGGATCCCACCGGCAAGAATAAGAAAATAAACCAGAAACGAAACCTAGATTATAAAAAGAGCCAGTGGCACCAGGGTTTACAGAAAGCATGTTCTCAGTGACTGGCTTTTGAACAGCTCTACGCTTTTTCTTTTAGTCTACCAAGTATATACTATTAACCTTACCAGGCAGCTAAAATCTATACAGTACCGTCATTTTTCATATATTTATAGATATTTATACACTATACAAAGTTGGCAAAAATACATAAATACATTAAATCAGATTGTACACATCACAATTGTGTGTTTTAAGTTAGAGCACTCTTTGTTGAAGAGGTGGGCCATAGCAAGCTGAGAAAGGAGGTGAACAAACAGGAGTGTTACCCTCGACATCCCATAAAACAACAGAATCACCATGAGACTCATGAGTCAGTTTTCAGTCTATGGCATTGGATAAATTGAGTGTATTGCTTATTACCTACCTGATTAAAAAGGTCCACATTATGGCAGAAGTTAGAGGCTGCTCTAACTGAATCACAAAGTCTATTTACAACCGGTCGGAAAGAAAGATGAACTTCATATTCTGAGGGCTCTGGATTTAGGAGTGGAAAGTCTGAATTTACTTTCAGTGCATCAATAAATGACAGGTTTTGTTTTTGTGTGTGTGTGTGTGTGTGTGTGTGTGTGTGTGTGTGTGTTGTCCAACTCCTCGTGGGACCCCCCCTTCAGGATGGTATTACAAACGAAGGCATGACCGTATCCACTGTCCTTCCTGCAGACGGCTGCTGGGAGTATCTTCTGTACCATATCATGTCTGTGGCCGAGACGCTCCTGAAAGTAATATGAAACTGATAAGCTCCATCCCTGCACTTTACACACAGACCCAGCCAGATACAGAGGGCTGTGGCATATTGAAAACAGGGAAGTGGGTGTCCAGACCCCTGCAGAGAAAATAACCAGTCTGCAGCCCTGTGCACATTTTTATTCTTTGAATGCAGGATTGGGCTGAATATTTGTCTGCTGAGAAGACACAGGGCATGTTTTGGACTTTTGGGAAGATAAATTTTATTCTCCCTCGCCTTTTTTCGGAATGATTAAGACCCCTTTTCCCACTACATCGTTTGAAGTTTGGCTCTTTAGCTAATTCTAGGGTTTTCTTGCAGGACTAAGAAGCAAGTTCACAGCAGTCACTTGTGCTTAATCATGAGTATAGCGCCAAATTAGAGGTTGAATCACAAGCATGCTAATTATCTATAGAGGGTCAGAAGGACGGCGTATGTTTTTCCACTTGGAATCCACTCCCTCCTTCACACATGTCCGTCCCCATGTATGGCCCCCAGCAGAGCAATAATGACTCTAAATTCAATGAGAGCCGCATCATCATTGTCAGTACAGGGCCAATCCTGTCTAACACAATAGCATTACAGTAAATCCCCAAGCCTGTAAGCAGACAGGGTGAGATGTGATGCCAAGCGACCGGGGCAGACTGACTCCACAGGGAGGTGAACAGTCTGTCCTCATACAGAGCCAAGGAGCATTCTGTTTTTTTCATGTTTGGAATAAAAATGCAAAGATGTTTGATGGCGTAAATAACACAGGCTACAATTTGTCAGTATATTTCCTGGAGGAGGAGTAGGGGGGTAAAGTATGTGGCAGTGTTGCTACAGTGGGCTTGGGATGTGTCGGGTAGCACTCTCTTCCTTTGTTTCTCTTGCCCCGACCTCACCACACCTCCAACAAAAATACAGCAGACATCAAAAGCCCTTATTCAAGAAGGGCAGGAATAATCAGCTTCAGCATCATCAACATCACCACTGTTATTCATGAACATCATTTGTTTTCTTCATCATTTCAAGTGATAAATGAAAACTTGGCGTACAACAAATGTTAATTTTTCACCAACAATATTTACATAAAGTTTCTCAAAAACAGAAGGATTTTTCTAATCACATTTTTGCAAAGAAATAAACCCAACACAAGAACACCAAGCACACACATACATACACACTGACCAACAGTCAAATGTGAACGGAAACAGAAAAGATATTATTACTCGATATTGTTTTTCATTTTCATTTTGTTACCATTCACATAATGCTTACTTAAACCCTGATTGGGAGGAGTCACATTTGGTTTTCACCAGATGCTTAAAACAATTGAAAGGGTGAGTTGAGGGAGGTGAGGTCTGTCTGCGCAGGGCGCGACTCACACTGAAAAAGGTGACCAAAAAAGACTTCTGGATGACTCAGCCATCATATGATTCAGCAGAATAAAACATAGACTGCAGTCCCTCCAGCTTTCTACAGCCTGATTTTAATCCACAGACACACACACACCTGAAGTTTTTCAAGACATAAAGCACAGTGTACCCTCAATTCAATATTGCACAAACTACAGAAAAGCAGGCACCTTTCCAACAGCGTGAGTCATTGACGCTCATCTTAAGAAAGCCAAATCCATCAAGGAAAAGTTGTGTCACAGAAGAAGGAAGGGGCTGCAAGTATGACAAGGACAAACAATATCATCAGGCTCAGACGAATATCTTGCTAATCCCTTGGCAAACAGGTGTGACCCCTTCAGCCAATAAAGCTTTCAGTTATTTAGAAAGCAAACACAAGGGAAAACTGCTAGTGACAATGATAAATTTGGTGGGACACACCCATTAAAAATTTGTTAGAGAATGAAAGTCCAGGCGATGGATCTCCTCCTTCAGCTGGACAGCCACGTTAGCATCGCTGTGGAACAGCAGCATTTTTTAGCTAAATGCTAACGTCAGCATAAACATGATCCCAGTGACAAGGCTAATAATCTGATGATTACTATGTATAATGTTTACCATATCTATGTCTGCAATTATTGTATATTTTTAGACCTATTTAGGAGGCAATAGCTGCAATTTAGTGTTAAAGGCAGGTCATTTATCCATTGATGTATCATTAAAATAGACACAAAAAGTAGCCTGGTCTCCACTGCATATGCACTATTTTCTAGAGGTCTTCGGGTATGCCTGACCACCCGAATACCTGAGGCTCTGATCTGGACCTGGCCGGGTCTTGGATCCATTCATATGAAGTGACTGGGGGTTCAGTTCGAGGTTGGTACTGTTTGCCCCAGGTCTCAGATCTGTCTTTAAAATGTTGGATCTATTAGGACCCGCCACTGCCGGTGATTTTTCATTCAAGTCAAATTTCATTTCATATCCTGCTTTTGTTGTGTGTGTTAAGTGCAACAGCGAGCAACTGCAGTGCATCTGTAGTACGTGATATCATGTGACTTAAAGTTAGTCAGTGTAATGTTACTGCTTCTACAGCTCAGGCGGAGTTCAGAGAGAGCAGAGTGATAGCAAATAAGCAATGCTAATGTTAACAGTCGTGAATCATGATTAAATTTCAAAAGGGCAAACAACCAAGTTTTATGTTATGTTAGATGCTTCAGACTGCACGGCTGATTCTAACGAGTCACATTTGTCATCCGTCACAGTGACAGAAAGTGGTCTTTTAAGATGAAACCCTGTCACTGAGTGGATTAGCCATTAGCCTGCATGCTAACGTTATATCTGTCAACATTAAGGAAGAAGAATAATGTTAACAGAAAACCTGATGGATGTATCTTTAACAAGGATGTTGGATTATATGCATCATGGTCAGGCTCAGAAGAAGGTGAACATTACATTAACGTTAATTAAGACATAAATTTTTGATTTAACTTGCAACTTAACATGTTCATGGCCCAGGCAGAGACTCGGCTTGCTAACCATTGTCAGTCTCTGTCGAGGCTGACTGTTAATAGCAATCAGCTGTGACATAGGTGCAGGTCGAGTCTGTGTGTCCCGGCCAGGTTCGGGTCTAGCATGTCAAATAATAACTGGGTCCTGGTTGGATCCAGGTCCAGCATTGCTCCATTCTGCTCGGATCTGGGTCTTAGCTTTCTAATAGTTGACCTGTTCCAGGTACTATATTTCCAGGTCTGTGTGAGTTCAGTTATGACTTTTGGACCCATGAAGAGCTACTTTCTTCTGACAATCCCACAATTCAACACTCTACAGTTTGTAGATGCAATAATTACACAAACACCTTTTACTCATTTACTTTTACTTTCTCATTTAATGGTGAGTCCTCCACATACACCAACGTAAGCTGAGGAAGTTCCACAGGGATCTGTACTTGGACCAATTTTATTCATCCTGTATATGCTTCCTCTAGGCAATATTATCAGAAAGCACAATATTAATTTTCACTGTTATGCCAGTGATACCCAGTTATATTTATGCTTGAAGTCCGACGATACTAATAGGTTAAGTAACCTTCAGGCCTGTCTTAAAGACATAAAAACCTGGATGATCTGCAACTTTCTGTTGCTATATTCAAATAAAACTGAAGTTATTGTGCTGGGTCCTAAACATCTTAGAAGTACTTTACCTAATAATATAATTACGCTAAACAATATTACCTTGGCCTCTAGCACCACTGCAAGGAATCTGGGAGTTATCTTTGATCAGGATCGGTCTTTTGACTCCCACATTAAACAAACGTCAAGGATCGCTTTCTTCCACTTATGTAATATTTCAAAAATTGGACATATTCTTTCTCAGAAAGATGCAGAGAAACTGGTCCATGCATTTGTTACCTCCAGACTGGACTATTGTAACTCCTTCTTATCAGGCTGCACTAAGAAATCTCTTAAGACTCTCCAGCTGATTCAGAATGTTGCTGCTTGTGTTCTGACTGGAACAAGGAACAGAGATCATATTTCCCCTGTTTTAGCTTCTCTTCATTGGCTTCCTGTGAAATCTAGAATAGAGTTTAAAGTCCTTCTCCTCACCTACAAAGCCTTAAATGGCTAGGCACCTTTATATCTTAAAGAGCTTATTGTACCTTATTACCCATCTAGATCGCTGCGCTCCCAAAATGCAGGCTTACTTGTAGTTCCTAGGATCTCCAAAATGAGTCTGGGGGACAGAGCCTTCAGCTATCAGGCCCCGCTTCTCTCAAAGTGCACTGACAAAAAAAGGCACATTTCCTGAACACAAACGGAGGATTATTTTAAACAACTTTACTGTGGTGGTTGATGCTTAAAAAAACAATGAGCTGTAGGCTATCAGCCAGAGGGATGATGGCTGTGGTGCATATCAGGACACTTTTCAGAAAGCCAAGAGCACCAAATCTAATCGTTGTCAAAACGCGAATCCTCATGTTAACCTGAAAGGTTCAAATAGCAGAACAATTGTCTGGCCTACTCACCCCCAGTTGGAAGCCGTCTGGTTATTATATCTAAGTCCAAGCACAACTTTCAAACCAATTAAGAGCGACTCATCCAAACGGCCCTTTAAACATTCATGGTGCACAATCCTTCATTTTTTCTCTCAACAACGCATGCAGCATAAGAGCACTACTGTTACATAAGAGGGCTGCAAACGATTGTCAAATTTGTCCAAAAGATTGCGACGATGATTCAAAAACAAAAGAAAAGCCTATTCAGCACAGTGCTTTCTCAAAGTAACGCGGTCACATGCATGTTTGAGCTGACACTTCACTGACAATGTACACGAGCTCACCTGCGCTGGATTTCCGGCACTGTGCTGGAGAACTTTAAGCGCTGCTTTAATATGACATGTCTAATCTATTTTAAAGCAGCCTTCTGTGAATTTATATCTGTAAATCCACTTTTAATAGCTTCATGATATGTAACGATAGTTTTTACAGATGAATCACTTTAATGACATGATTTAAACTGATTCAAGGGTGCATTCTTGAGGAAATCTGAATATACTGATACAACTATGAAAATCTGTGATTAGCAAATGTGCGAGGTGAAAAAATGCCCAAAAAGTGTCAATTAAATTTGATTTAAAAAACTGGGCCCACAGAATACGTTTGTTTTGGCTCGCTCACTGACTTAAATTTGAATATATATATTAACTGTGTAATAACCATGATAAAAATTTTGATGACAATGACAATGAAAACTGAATAAAACAAAAAATTAAATAATTAATAATTTTATAAAAGACAATATATGGGTAAACCCAGCACAAAGTGAGGGAGCCACTAAAACAGCAGCTTTGATTCAAATACCTGATTATTTTCTATGCTGAATGTTTGAGTTCCCTGTTTTGTTCATTGTCAGATCTGTAAGAAACTCGAACGAAAGAGACAAAAAAGGCAGTACAGGGTAGTGCACAAAAGTAGCCAATGAACTGGAATAGATCCTGATGTCTGTCCTCACCTGTGAGGAGACTCTGAATAAAATGAAGCCAATGGCTGAGGGCCTTATGGCCAGCTATAAGAGAGCAGAAGCAAATTTGAACCTGATGTATGCAGACCACGGATGCTGTTGTGTGCAGTGTCTCATCTTCAGAGCATCTGTTTGGTGAGTGAGCACAGAGTGTGGCTGGACCACTGGACCAGCAAGTTCAGTGCTTCCCTATGCACAAATCACTGCACAAAATATGCTCTTTTAATGTAGACTCTCTGCTGCTTTGTTTACTTACAACTAGAAGGACCTGTGTATACAGCCTGGATAAGCAGCGCCTTGCTTATCCAGGCTTTGCGCGCAGGACCCTCATCAAAATATGTTTCTCTGACAGTCAAATCATTGACGTACATGAAACCTAATATGATTTAATACATCATGTTTCAAGAATCACTACTGGAGCCCAGGACCTTTGCCCAGTACAGAATGTCACTGTCATCCTGAAGGGAGTAGCTGGGATGGAGGGCAACCAGGTCCATCTCTTTAAGGATGCAGTAGCCATCGAGAATGTCTGAGAGAACCGGCAGAAACACCTGAAGTGCATTCAAGATCCACCGGGGAGAGACATGCACGCCATCACCAAATGCATTACTTGGAATGGTGTGTGTTACAGTAATGTGAGAGGGAGCAACAGCCTGGAGGGCCTCCATTCCTTCCTTACAAGTATGTTTCCAGGGCTTGGCTATGCTGCTGTCCCCTTCCAGGTGTGCCTCCTCAGTGGCTTTGCGTGGTCGATTTGCATGTCCGCCTTCTTTCCTTCATTATCTTGAAGATGTGGCCTGTGTGGAAAGCCTTAAGTGGAACTCCACAATTTTCTGTCTTGCTGTGAGATGGCTTTAACTCAGGGCTGCTACAGGTGGCAGAATGACCAGTTGCTTGGGAAGTTGCCAGAGCATACTAAGAGCATGAGAGTACTGGCAAACAGAAAGTCCCAATGCCTCCTGAAGCAGCATGTCCAGTTTAGCCCAGCATAGCAAATGGAGCAGAACTGCCCCCACATGGAAAAAGCATCAGTACTGTCCCCAAATACCAACTGGTAAATGAGAGCAGACCTCAACAAGAGGCAAAGGTTCCCCTCAGAGACCTGACATTGTCCTGTCGTCAACAACCGAGAGGTGCAAAGTGATAACTGAACTGTCACATGAAAGAGGGTACCCAAGAGGCCTACAAAAGGAAGAAGCTCCAGTATGCCGATCTAGTGGCAGCGTACCAAGGAAAGGGTCGGAAAGCAACAACCAATCCACTAGAAGTCGGCTGCCCCAGTTTTCAACCAAGGCCTACCTGAGAGACATGGGCTGCACATCATTAAAGGCCAAAAAGGTCATTCCAGATCTAGCTGAGGAAGCCAGAAAGGCAAGTTTTGGAGGGAACCAAGAGGCCATAAAGAATAGGACCTGGGGCCTCGTTTATAAAACTGTGCTTAGGAAAGATCATTACAGGTGGCATATGGAGGAAACACAGGGAATACGTGCGCACATAAACTTCCTGATTTATAACAGAGGGCGCACGCACGGCCTACGCCTGTTTCCATTTATAAATCCCAAATCAACTTGGAAAAGAACGCAGGTGGATCAGCCCCGTATCCCACCCTCTCACCACCCACATTCAACCATGAATGGTCAATGCAAAGCACCTCATGGATATTAATACATGGAAATGAGCAGCTGATCACTGGTTTTGTCTAATGAATCACGGGCACAGCGACCAACCAGACAGACTAACTTTTTATACTAGGAGCACAGTGTCCCCTAACTTAGAATTTTATGGGCGCAAACACAAAATTTAGGGGCGCACACCGCAAATCGACTTGCAGAGTTTTCCTCTCATTTTCACTGTATAACTGATAAATACTGATAAATACTTTCACAATAAATGCATATAACTACAATC